>APFE031060048.1:9846-101785 GCA_000404065.3 Pinus taeda | reverse complement strand
TTTTTGTCCGTCAAATTGCTTTCATTAGATTATCAGAAAAACAAGGAGTACAAAAAATGTCTCAATGACCCCTTTTTCCTCCCAACCAAACTTGCTAGAATTAGGGTCTGAAGAATACCACAGATAAGCTTGATCATACATTATTTTCGTTGGGATTAGAAGCCATACACTATTGAAGGGAGACAAAAAGATCACAAAAATGAGCACATAGACTAGCAAAACATATCATGAAGGGGGCTTAGGAGGGATAATAGTGGGCAAAAAAATAGCCAGCACGTTCATGCATATGCAAATAAATATGTTCCACTTGGGCTTCGAGATTGCGAAGGTCGTTATTTGTTCTGCGACGGCTCCGTCGGAGGTTGTCCAACTGTTACAATATTTCATTCTGACTAAATTGTATATCATTACTATATGCAAACAATTCATTGTAGTCCTCATAACTATGATCACAAAAGATGTCCATATTGACTTGTATATTCCTTAGTTGATCTGTTATGGGCTCCATGGAGGCTGGAGCAACTATGCAGACTGGAGAGCGGTCAAGAGTGAGAGCCACTTCGCCCTCTCGTTCCAAGCTGGAAGAGTTTCCTGAAGAGGAGCTATTTCGATGAGGTGGACAACCTGCATCTAATTGATGGCCACCCCCACGTCGAGGCCGCCATCTTTGGTAAGGCATAACATTCAAAACTGGAGAAATAAGCAACGGGGTCGTAGAGCACCCATATAAACTCTTTCCAAAAGATAACTCAAAACAAATAGCAGGAAAGAAATAATACCTGTTGGTCCCGAGAATACTAGAAACACCACCAGGGTAGGCTCGCAAACATGCACAAAAAGACTTCTCTAGTGTCAACCAAATTCCTAAAGATAACTTGTCTCGACAACCCACAAACCCACAAAGGCAAACTCCTGCTACCCAAGTGTGTTGAGAACAAACCCCCAAAACACCAACCCTTGAACAACAACAAATCAACCGACTAAAAACACTTAAAGAAAGAACGAACAACCTCTTAGACAAGATGCAAACATAGGTGATCGCTAGAGGTGTTCGAAAACAAATGCACCAACAAGAGGTAGACTTTTGATACTCAATTTTGTAACTAAAAACAAAGACACAATAAAGGTCATTCCAAACTTTTAGAATCAAACTCCAAAATTCAAAAGGATCCCCCTCACAAGATATATATATATATATATGCACAAAATTAGCAAGCTGATTGATTCCGGAGTATAAGTCCAAAGACAATATTTCAAATTCTGTTACATATACAGGTTCATATATACAAGAGGATATTCCATATTGGGAAAGTATGCATTAGTTTGTAGCATTCCAAGTCTAAACCCAAATATTAATTTAGTTGATGATAGTTCATTGAACTCTGGGCGGTACATGGATCATTATTCTTATTAAGTCGTTGGATATTTGATCAAGTACACATGGTGTTGGGAAGCAATTATGCAAATGGAAATCACTTCCTTAATATATAATGATCATAGACTTTCACGCGTTGATCTGGTGATTTTGGAGTTTCATAATGCTTTCATAATTACTATTCCAAAATATATTCCATATTCAAATATGGTTTTGGGCTAAAAGGATGCATACTACAATAAAGTCGGATAGTTATAATATAATGGTCTCCAGAACTTTGTCAAGGAAACAATGGAAATAAGAAGATGAATTGAAAAGCTATGAATGTGATCATTTTGCATGAGAATGTCGATTGCATATAGGTCATGGAGGGTTACGAAGCGGTCATCGTCGGAGTCTCAGTCCTTGTAGGAGTCGCTCTCCAAGACGTTGAAGCTACACACCTAAACGGGGACGAAGTACTAGCTGGTTACCTCCACCTCGTCGTGATCGTCGAGTTTTTCCTTGTGATAATGGGATTAATGTCAAAGTTGTAGTCAATAGAGCGAATATCTTATGTCGCAGTTTGAACCTGTTTTCATTATTATTTGATGCGTCCCAAGCCTGAGTGAAGGGACCTGTTAGAACAGACTTTGCTATGTAATTGTGTGATGCCACAAAAATAGAGGATGCTCTCGAGTTTTTTGTTGTTTTGTTGTTGTTGATGGTTTGTACGAGATGAGATTCATCTTCAAATTGACGGAAGGCAATAGCCTCAACAATTGTTTAGGAAATTATGTCGAGGGCGACAATTGTTTAGGAAATTATGTCGAGGGCAAGCTCATGGAGACGATTTAACACTAATCATCGGGCGAGCGCACATGGGCGGAGACCATGTGGTGTGCGATCGATGCATGCCCACTATCATGCATGGGATGACATGGGAGATGTCCCACAAGATGAACTGTGTCGATGTGAAGTAGATGGAATGAGTTAGTTCAACTGCAAATGGGCAAGGTGAAATGATATGTGGGATCGACTCAAGATGAAGAGATACGATGTGTGGAAAAATGCGAAACGATGCATGCGTGTCCCTTGGCCTCGGTGGAGAAAGTTGAGTGACACAATAACATGAAGTAAGAAATACTAATTGAATCGTATGGCAATGTAGAGGAACCACAACCGAGTCGAGGGATAAGTCTTCACCTGGGACGAGTAGTCACTCTTCCAAATGCTTGATTTGAAGGCAGAATGATGAGTCAACTTATTAACTCGAACAATGACAGGGTTATGATATATGGACAATACGTGAACGCTATAGAATGAAATTGCATACTTACTTCACGATGCATAATGTTGCCTTGATAAAGTTGCATAATGTTGTTGTAATAATGTTATGACAAGAACGCTGCTGGAATATAATGAATGCAGCTGGAATATTAGATGAATGTTGTTTTGGTAACGCTGCTTTGTTTTTGGAAGCTTCTTTGGAATGCTGGCCAAGAATTGGTAAATTGAATGTTATGAACACTACTACGGAATGCTGCTTAGCTTATATGGAAGAGCGAATCTTGGAATGTCAAGGTCTTATAGCATGGTTAAAGGGTGCAGTTGTAGATTTTGGTTCTGCGTTCAAGCTTCAGAAAGACTTAATGGAGCTAATAGACATAGAGCGATTTTGTCCACGCCTCTATTCAAGTAGTGGTGCTGTTCGAAGGAATACTGATCAAGTTATTCTTTATGAAGTTGCAGCAAGAAAGCAAATCCAAAAATTTATTGGTGCTTTTCAAGGATGCCTGTGTATAATCAAATCTTGTCTATTTTTCAATGATAGTATGAGTGAGACAAAATTCAGTTCTTTACAACATATTTAAAGCCCCGGAGAACTATTAAACAAATTAAAAAATTCTTTCGATTCGTCATAAGAAGAAAACACTGGTAATGCATACCTTGCGTGGTGAATCACAATAGTACAAAGTTTCTGGTGAATTTCACAATTTTGAATTAATCTTGGGGCTAGAAAGATACAGTTTATGCAATCACATCTATAGTATGTAATTTTTCAAAGTTAATGAAAAATTATGATTTTTCCAGTGGAAAAAGAAGAAAAGACTAGTCATATTCTGCCTTGTGAAAGTGTGGATAAAGATTATGATGATGATAATAGAATTGTGAAAGAAATTGAAATAGAGCTTGAAAAACATTCATAATGTTTTTCACAAGATTATGAAAATTAAGGTTAAACAACTATTACAAGACCTCATTGATGCACAAGCACAAGAAGAAGCGTCCTTGAAGCTTGATGTTTGAACAAATTTCCTAAACAATGGAGATATATTCACAAACTCATTTTCTGTATAATTATAGTTCAATGAGAAACTTGTAAAAGGAAGATTCAACAAAGAATATGCCAACATTTGAAGTCACTTATGCATTCCCAAATTATAATAGTGATTGAAGAATTGCTAGCAAATTTGCAGCATTCTCAGCATATTCCTCTTATTCATATTAAAATTCTTTAATAACAACATTGGATATATGATTAAGATATTGAATGATTTTAACCTTTATATCAAATAATATTTTGGTTAAATATTATGTTGGAATGTAATTACCATAAAGTATTATAGGAGTGTGAAGATGACGTGCAAGCTTCTTTTCTGATCAAAATATTGATTTCAATAATTAGATATCCTTATATTCTTTTATCTTAATTCCTTGCCATTGATGTCAAAGGGTCACAATGATTGCCATCAATTCCAAAGGGGGAGATTGATGGTATTGTTGTTATCGATGGCAAAGGAGCAACAACAAGGAAAAGAAGGCAAAAAGAGAGCAATAAAGGAAAAGGAGCAGGAACAAGGAACAATAAAGGAGCAACACAACAAAAGAACAATTGGAGTAGCAAGACAAGAGCAGCTTGGGCAGAGAAACAACAGAGCAACAACAACAAACCATAGACACGAAATGTTAATTTTTTTTATGATTTTAATACTTGGGTATATTGATGAGTTGGTGATGTTGGATTATGTGTGTTGGGTTGGTTGATTGTGTTATGCATATGATGAGTGAGATGTTGATATGCAAGGCAAAGGCAAGACTCTGTGAGAACTAAGGAAAAACTCCATGTCGGACAAGGAAAGACTCAAGGTTGTTGAGGCAATGGAAATGGTTGAATCATAAGTTGTATGCATACTGATTGCATTGGAGAGGGCTTGCATTGTGTGCATGTGTTATGATGTTATAATGTTTTGCTTTCATATGTTGGCATTATGTTGATATTGGTGCTTAATCATTATAGATGGATGAAAATAAAATTTGAGCACTTATTTGTTTTATTATATTCAATATGAAGAACTCGGAAACGAATGAGTGGAAGGCAAAGAGTCAAGCATGTTACTTCATATTCTTGGAATACAAACAACCAACAAACTATTTTTATAAAAGAAATGATTATGGAGGGTTTCTCAAAATCGTGGTTTTCTCCCTTTATGGGTTTCCATTTATATCTGGTGTCCATATGTGCTTGATTTTGTGTGTTGATGTGATTTTATGGTTTACTTATTACTTTTTGTTCACATATTCAATCTGCTAGTCATTATATGTTAAGTTTCTCATTTAAAAGTTTAGTTAATGAGTTTTAAAGGAAATAAATGAATGTCCATGAATGTACTAAATTGATTCACCCCCCCCCCCCCCATTTTAGTCAAGTTTTCATCAATACTTCGTATTAAAGGCTAACAAACCAGAGAGGGAAATGTCAATACATGCTAAACCTAGAACAAAACACCATATGCACCTACCCAAAAATAGAAACCATGCCTGAGAATTCAAATGACAAAATGGCATACATTGAAGAGGGCATGCCTTAAAGGAAATTAGGCCTATCTTATTGATTTGTCTCTAAACCAAAATGGGAGATAAAGATCGAACTATTTTGAAAGAAGAATAACCATAAAATAGAAAGGAATGTGACAACCTACTTCCTCTAATGAGGAACATAATGTAATTGGAGTGTCCATGGAAGATCTAGGAGCTTCAACTTGGATTTTTCCACTGTGTATCATGAATAGCCAAGATACCAAAGTAAGTAAGAAACAATTATGTTTCTTTGTGAGCTCAAGATGATTACAAATATCCTTCCAATCCTTTTCTTGAAATGATGAAGCATTGGACACAAAATCCTTTGTGTACCAATATAGTCTCATTGTGAGGTGGAATTTTGTTTCGTTGGTGTGACTCAAGCTTGTGTCCATGAGGAAGTCAATAGTCATAACATTCCTCTCCTCCTTCGCAAATAAAGATATTGAGAATCTAACCCTTTCCTCAACAACATTCACACTTCTACGAATGCCAAGCACAATGGTTCAAAGGTAATTCGAAGTAGCAACAACCTCATCCACCTCCACCTTAGTTCGATGTGCAAGAGTTTTTACTTTACATTACACTGAGGGGCCATGGTGCCAAAATAATAACAAATTAATGCCAAATTAAAATACTAAATTCCAATTAAAGAAATCATATAGGTAAGTACGATATTAGATGGAAAGCTACCCCATAGGTCTCCTTTAAACCACGTATAGACTAGATTTGTCATGTAGAGGGGTTGTGGTTGTAAGTTGATCTCCCACACACGAATCCAATGGTATCCAAATTGAGACATCATTCCCTTCATTATGGGTTTCTACATTTCTCTTGGTGCACCATGAATGCATTGGAACTCCCTCCTTTCCACTCTCTGCAGAGGTCATGTTCCTTAAACCCTGGAAAACAATATGGTGTTCATTTCCCTACATGGGGGCACCTTCCAATGACCTTTCATTACAAAACTTGGTAGTCAACAAGAAGGAATGTTTACCATCCCTATCTTCTTCATAGTGACTCTACACCACTCTACATTGGAATTTTCCTAATTGAATTTATTCCTGCATGGAAAGTATCCTCCCTTGATGATAACAACTTGTTATCAACCTCCTCGAGTGAGTAAATATCTCACACACTTGACATTCTCATGATGATTATGGACATGCATTTAAGAGTTAGAACATCCTCATTCACCACCTGGTTCATGCTAAAATCATGGGAGCTTCATCCCACTCAAATGCATTATTACTCCTTGGATCCTCCATGTAGATCCTCACCCATGGTGACAAATTTGGAGGTTGTCTTGGAAGGATTTATTATCAAGCACCCATCAATGAGTTTTTCCATTCAAATTTATATTTTCCTCTCCTCCCCATTCAATCTCTTGTTATTTCTTCTTGTGGACGACCTCCCCATCTTCCCAATTCTCCAAATCTATCTCTAATGAGGCTCCTCTTATTGGTCTTTCTCTATTTGATTTCTACTCACTTTAGGCCTCTCAATCTTCCCTCCTATGAAAACTCCCCCCATCTCCCTCATTGTTATTATTTTTTCCACCTCATTGTATGAGACTCTTCTCATTCCCTATCATACTTTGTGCATTAAATTATGCTCCACCAATCCCTCTTTCCTCCAATCCCCTCCGCTCGGAAGCCATGCTAAGGGAAAGTCCCTCCTCAAGCCATCGAGGCCAATATGCAAGAGATACTAGACCCGATGAAGATCGCATATAAGTGTGAAAAGGTCTAAAACACCATAATGGGAGAATATTCCTCATACGATTCGTTAGGAAATCCATAATGATGAACAAGAAGCCCATGTAGAGTGTCACTTCATCCTGGATGTGTAAGTGGAAGAGGAGGTAATACACTATATTTCAGAAATGGGGAATACTTGTTACCTCCATACCATCAATATATTTTGGCATATCAAGACTATAATAAGAAATGATTTGAATTGGACAGTATATTGATTTTCATCCATCTCAATGCATTCAGAGTGGAAAAACTGGAAGAATCAACTCACATGACAACTTTTACAGTAGGACCCAATTTGAAAAAATGGGGTCTGAAACCTTCGAGGATTATTTTGAGGCATCAAACGATGTTTTTTGGGGGTGAAACTTTGTCACTTTAATGCCACACCTTTTCATGCTATTCTACGCACAAATATCCTTCCAACGACGCAAGAATCACGTCAATCCGAGTTTGTATGTAGAAGTTATTGCACTCAAAAGTTAACCTTCCTGTTTTTACCACAATGGTTCGAGAGGATGTCGCGTCAACCCCCATTATTCATGGAAAATAGGATAGCCACATGATTTTGATGTAAAAGACTCTAGAAAAGTTTATATTGTAACTCTAGTTAAGAGTTGAGTTAGTCAAACTTAACCATTAGTAGGCTATCGAGTTATGTTATAACTGAGCTACTAGGAGGAAGAGGATTCGATTCTTTCGAGAACATCTTGTTCCACAGTTGAGCAAATATAACAAAGAGATATAGAAGGTAGAACAAACATAAAGGATTTGTTAGAGTACATTGTTAGAGCACATAACAAGAAGTTGAATTTGCTACTTGCAAATGTTGGACAAATGAAGAAGTTAGTTAATTCTAGTAAGAACGTTGTACCATAATTCCAACCAAATAGATACAAAATAAGCATATTTGAAACACATAACACAAAACATGATAAAGGAGTTCACCCCTCTCCTGGACTACATCTCTTGGTCCAGCTTCCAATGCAAGACCTCTTTCATTAAGTGTTCAAAATTGTGTTTACATGATTTTACATAGCTCAAATTGAAACACTTATGTCTCCAATGGATCAAGAACTGTCAAAAACCCCCATTTTGGTTCTTTCTGCACCTCATTTGGCCAAAAATTAAGTAAGTTATGCATGTTTCAAGTTTTTCCCAAATTCTACGACTAATCATCCTCTAATTCACCCCAAACATGGCTTGTGCTCCCCAAACCCAAAACTAGCTCACAATTATGGCCTACAATCCTGCCTGATAGGTGAAATTGTAGGACGGTTAGTTCACCCATTAAGCCCCTAGTTCCGAAAATATCGGTCACGTTGGCGCATATGACCGCATTGGGGCTCAGATTCCAGGGCCTAACTCCACGCCCTTTTTTTTTCACATGCTTGGTCATATTAGGTCCTAGTGACCTAAGGTTGGCCCCCTTCCTCCATGCACTCCTGAATCTATGGTTGGTCATGTGCTCTTGGGCTAGCCCCCTTGGGTTGGGCTCCTCCTCGTTTATGCCTTTAGCTTAACGTTGGCTTCCGAAGCCTTAAGTGCTTAGGACTGTGGCTATGGGCCAGGCTAAGTCCTAGCCCCTTGGCCCCTCTTCTTCTGGTCCCGTGGGTGCTGGGGTGGCCAGGGGCTAGGGATTAGCCCGACCCCCTCCCCCAACTGCATTATATGGAAACTTTATATATTATTTAATAACCATTGTAATCAAGAAACACCATAGGTGGGCAAGTGGAGGGATTTTCTGGCAAGCGGTTGGTCTCATGTTCAAATCTAATGGAGGCCTGCTTTAGCCATACCAAAATTTTACATGACTATTAGGAGGCCACATGGCAGCTAGGTATTGGCCCACGTGGCTCCTCCTAATTGGTCCATCCAATCACAACTTGAACCAATAGAAAACCACTAAATTGAACCAATAAATGATGACACTTTTCCTCATCTCATTGGCGCATACGAAGTACATGTACCCTGTACATTCATTGCCCAGTCAGCGTACGGACTGCCGACAGGGCATCTGTGCAAACAAATTTTTTAAATTTTTAGTTATTTAGCAAATCGATTAAAACACAGATATCGAAAGCATACGATATTGGTTTTGAGTGAAACGAGTTGCGTTGAATTCAAATCAACGAAATATATCTAATTGTACAAGTTTCGAGCATTTTTTAGCACTTTGAATTTTGAGCACTAAACTAATCCCTTGGGTCACAAACCACTTCAGGTGATAACTTTTCAGCCAACACAGTTCAACTCTTTGAACAACCACAGGAAACCTTGACCAATTCGACAAACCACCAAGAACCAAAGACAAAATGATCAAATAAAAACCCTAGGTAAAACACCCTTCACCTTTGACCGAATGACAACCTCTGCAATTTGAAAATGAGACTAAAAAATGTCCCTGATACTGATAGCCAAACACCATAACAAGGAAAGGATAAGAGATACCTTGAAATTTTCTATCAAAAGAAGGCAACTACAAGAAGACAACCAACTGAAAAAATGGCTCAAACTAAGAAGAATGTAGGTACAACATGAAAAACATATGCACTATGATACCAACTTACACCATAGCATGAAGAAAAATGTTAGGTCCCAATAATATTAGTGATTCCCCCATTACTATTTTTGTTGTATCCCTTATTATTATTTTTGTGCCCCTATTGTCCCCATATTGTTATTATTGTGCCCCATAGAATCCCTCTATTGTTATTGTTGTGCCTTTATATTATTATTGTTAGGTCGGCTTGGTTATATTGTGACCCCTTAGACTCTTATATATAAAAAGGAGGATTTGTCATTTGAATCATCTAAGAATTGTTCATTTGTGTAATGTAAAGGAGGTTTCCCCTCGAAGAGGCTTATTTCTAAGGCGTTTATCTATCTTTTCTATCTTCTTGTCAGATTTCATAACATTTGGTATCAGAGCTTTGGATTCTACGGTTTCGCTGCTCCAAACAGGCCATCGTGGCATTTTCACTATAACTTTTTTCTACGATGTTTCAGAAGCTACAAAACAAATACATTTGAGCTGAAATCTTTCTGAACTTTGGGTCTGAATTTCAGAGCTTGTCTCACTATATTTGCAGATATATGATCTGAGGAAGTTAGGGTTTTTGCAGACTCCCGAATTACATTCCAAACAGGTGACCGAGGGAAAATCTTCATAATTTTTGTTTTGAGCATCAAATTGAAATTTCTTAAGTAGTTTCAAAAAGAGGACGACATGTAGTTTTCTTTGTATCAGCTTCAGGCACTAAGGTCGAAATAGTGACACATGGCACGTTATACAAGTTTGCTCTAGTAAACTAGTGTATAATCAGGCCACTGTGAGAGATTTGGCATGACTCTTCCTTGGAGAATCAAATCTTGATAAGACTTGTGGGGTTAGAAAGAGGACTCAAAGGGCTATTGCAGGATGACATTTCAGATATTCAAGATCCGTAGTTACAGAGATACAACAGATTCAATATCGAGCTCTTACAAAGTGGAAAAAAAAGGTGTGTAGTTTTTTTTTTTGGCATAAGAGTGGTTTGAAAAAATAGTTTAAAGGAATTCAAAGGGAATAATGAAGAATTATTAGCATTAATTAATGCCCCAAAGAAAGAAAATGAAAACACCTAGTAAGCAACCTGAAAGCTCTAGCATGACTCACGAAGAAGAGGAAGAAATGCAACATGATATATCAAAATTACAAGACCAAGTACAACAAATTTCGCTCTCACTAAAGGTAAATGAAGCCCAGACGAATGGCATGGAAGCTAATATGAATGGCATGCAAGCTAAGATGAATGGCATGGACGCTAAGATGGAAGCTAAGATGAATGGCATGGACACTAAGATGAACGGCATGGACGATAAGATGGAAGAATTGAAGATAAATTTGAATAAGTTGCTACAAGAAATGGTCACTAATGGTGAAAAGGTAGTAAAGGAAACTCAAGATGAAAACAAAAGAAATGTTAATCATGATTTCATAGACTCTAATGTTGGATTGAAGACCCACCATGTTCCAAAAATTGATATGAGGAAGTTTGATGGCAAGGATCCCGTAATATGGATACTACAGATGGAGCAATTCTTCGACCTTCATAATGTGCAAAACACACAAAAGGTACGTATTGCAACTTTATATTTGGAACGAAATCAGTTTGTATGGTATCGATGGCTTTGCTCTTGTAAACAAATTGTCACTTGGGCAATTTTTATGAAAGAAATGATAGCACATTATGAGGATACAAAAAGCAACACCTTTTTTAGCCAATTGATAAATCTCAAACAAAAAGGGTTCAATGATGGAGCACATTGAGGACTTCCAAAAATTGAAAATAAGGGTAAAAGATATTCTGGAGGAGCATAGGATTGATGTGTTCATAAAGACTTTAAAGGATAATATCCAACATGAGGTCGCCTTTGGGAACCTGATTCATTGGAGAAGGCATTTAGGTTAGCAAGAAAAATGGAAAGCAAAATTATGGCAACTAGGAAGCCTACCAATCACAACTATAAAGATGGAAGTGTTGTGGCCCGTAGCCTTCCACAACCTACAAGGTTGACACCACAAGAATTGGAAGAAAAAAGAGTAAAAGGGCTTTGTTACAGTTGTAATAGCAAATACACTAAAGGTCATAAGTGTGTTGAGAAGAAATTATTCTACATAGATTATGAAGAGGAGGAATAAAAGGAACAAGAAATGTCAAAAGAAGAGGATATAGTCCAGGAAAAAAACCCTAGATAAAGAAGAAATGAATCCGACCATATCTTGTAATGCATTGGTTGGAATTATGACTCCTCAAACTATCAAGATAGAAGGAATATCAAGAAGAAAAAGGTAATAGTGGTGATTAATTCGGGAAGTATCCATAATTTTATTCATTGTAAGATAGAAAAGGAATTGAATTGCTTCCTATATCCAGCACCAGAGTTTCAAGTGATGGTTGCAAGTGGAGGAACCATAATTGCTCTGGAAAGTGCCATAATATCAAGCTATCCATGGGAGAATATGTATTGAATAGCCCAATGCTTTCTATTCCAATGGGTGGTGCTGATGTTGTACTAAGAGCCCAATGGCTACAATCCTTGGGTACAATAGATTTTAATTTTCAAGAAGTTTTCATGCAATTTTCTGCGGAAGGAAAGGAAGTTGAATTAAGGGGTATTGCAGGGAAACTGTAAAAGATAATCAGCTCTAACAGTATGACAAAGCTTCTAAAGAAGGAACAATGAGGTGTAATTGCACAATTATGTTCGCTAGAGGTTCCCACATCGAAATCATCTATTTCTCCATATCTCCAAAATGTCTTGGACAATCATTCCAAGGTATTTGAGACTCCCAAAGGTTTCCCACCTATTCGTGATCATGATCATGCTATTCATTTGATTCCACAAAGTGTTCCTCCAAACATCAGGAAATACAGATATCCCTATGCCTAAAAGAGTGAAATTGAACATATGGTTGCAGAAATGCTAGAGGCTGGTATAATTAAACCTAGTCAAAGTTCTTTCTCTGCTCCAATAATATTGGTGCACAAGAAGGATGGATCATGGTGCATGTGTCCGGATTATAGGGAGCTCAACAAAATAACTACTAAAGATAAATTCCCCATTCCTGTCATTGATGAATTGCATGGATCAATTTACTTCACCAAGTTGGATCTTCATTCAGGATATCATCAAATCGAAATGAAGACTGAAGACGTTCCGAAAATAGCATTTAGAACTCATGAGAGTCATTATGAATTTTTGGTCATGCCTTTTGGCCTTACCAATGCACCTTCTACATTTCAAGGTTTAATTCCATTATCAAACCCTTCCTTAGAAAATTTGTGTTAGTATTTTTTGATGATACTAATCTACAACAAGTCTTGGAAGGATCATGTTGAACATGTTGACAGGGTCCTCAAACTATTGGAGGAGAAACAATTATATGCAAAAAGCTCCAAATGTTTCTTTGGAGTACAAGAGGTGGAATATCTGGGTCATATTGTATCTCATGAAGGTGTTAAGGTAGACCCTAGCAAAATTAAAGCTATTATGGAATGGAAAATCCCCACATCCATAAAGCATCTACAAGGATTTCTCGGGTTGACAGGGTATTATCACAAGTTTGTTAAGAATTATGGGAGAATAGCCACACCTCTAACAACATTATTGAAGAAAGATGCATTTTCATGGACTCCAGAAGCAACAAAGGCCTTCGAATATCTTAAAGAGGCGATGTGCCAAGCACTGGTCTTAGCTACGTTGGACTTCACAAAAACATTTACTGTGGAATGTGATGCTTAGGGAAATGGAATTGGTGTTGTTTTAATGCAAGATGAAAGACCCATTACTTTTGAAAGTTGTCCAATCAAGGGAAAGTATTTACACAAAGCTATTTATGAGAAGGAAATGTTGGCAACACTACATGCACTTAAGAAATGGTGACCCTACCTAATGGGAAGACACTTCAAGGTAAAAGCGGATCATGATAGTCTTAAATAATTTTTAGAACAAAGATTATGTTAAGAAGAGCAGCAAAAATGGGGCACAAAGATGTTGGGTTATGACTTTAAAATCATCTACAAAAAAGGAAAGAAAAATGTTGTGGCAGATGCACTCTCAAGAAAGGATGAGGATGTGGAAGCATTGTTGTGCGCCATTTCTATTATCCAACCAGATTGGATAAACAAAGTAAGGGAGGAATGGAAGAATGACAAAGAAGTGTGAGCACACATTCGAAAGTTACAACAAGATTCCAATACATCCGATACATTTCGCTGGAAAAACGATTCATTATGGTACAAAGATCGCTTATACCTATGTAAGGATTCCCAACTCAAACAAAAGATTCTTATGGAATTGCACACTTCTCCCTTAGGAGGGCACTCAGGATTTTTTAAAACTTATCACAGGGTTAAGAAGGATTTTTTTGGGGATGGCCTTAAAGCGGATATTCAAAAGTTTGTGGCGGAATGTTTGGTTTGCCAACAAAATAAAGTTGAAACAATTAAGATCCTAGGTCTATTACAACCTTTATCCATTCCAAGCCAATGTTGGGAGGAGGTTTCAATGGATTTTATCATAGGTTTACCCAAGTCCAAAGGAAAGAGTGTCATGATGGTGGTAGTTGACAGACTTACCAAGTATGCACATTTTTGTGCATTATCACATCCACTTAAATCCAATACAATTTGTACGGCATTTATGGAAACAGTTCAAAAGCTACATGGAAACCCAAAGATTATTGTAAGCGACAGAGATCCCATTTTCACTGGAAATTTTTGGACATAATTATTTTCTTGTCTTAGCACTCAATTAGCTCATAGCTCATCTTATCATCCTCAATCTATTGGACAAATTGAGATAGTAAACAAATGTTTGGAAGGATATCTTTGTTGCTTTGTATCTGATAAACAGATACAATGGGTCAAATGGTTGCCTCTGGCTAAATGGTGGTATAACACTTCCTTCCACACTACAACAAAAATGACCCCATTTATGGCACTTTATGGATATCATCCACCATCCATCACATCATATTTAAGAGAAAATTCTAAGGTTCAAGCCGTGGAGCATCACATCAAGCATCAACAACAAGTTCTCCAACTCTTAAAGGATAACCTCACGTTGGCGCAGAATAGAATGAAACAATGGGCAGATCAACATCGCAGCGAAAGAAGTTTTGATGTAGGTGACTGGGTATTCCTACGACTACAACCATATAAACAAATGTCCCTCAAGCAAGCTAAGGATAATAAATTATCACCAAAGTATTATGGTTCGTACAAGGTGTTGCAAAAGATTGGTACTATGGCATACAAATTGGAGCTGCTTGCAGCTTCTCGAGTGCACCTAGTTTTCCATGTTTCATGTTTAAAGAAGGTTATAGGTGACAAGCTCCCAATTCAAACAATATTCGCAGAACTTGATGGGGAAGGAAAATTTTTATTGGAACTGGAAGCAGTCACAAAAACAAGAACTCGATAGCTACGAAATCGATCAATTTCAGAATATCTCATCAAGTGGAAGAACTTATCCGTTGAAGATTCCACATGGGAGGATGAGAATTTTATACAAAAGCATCCAGAACTACTCAAGCTTTGAGGACAATACTTTTTTTAAGGAGAGGGACATGTTAGGTCCTTACAATATTAGTGATTCCCCCATTACTGTTGTCATAGTATCCATTTTTATTATTGTTGTGCCCCTATTGTCCCCATATTGTTATTATTGTGCCCCATAGAATCCCTCTATTGTTATTTTTGTGCCTTTATATTATTATTGTTAGGTCAGCTTGGTTATATTGTGACCCCTTAGACTCCTATATATAGAAAGGAGGTTTTGTCATTTGAATCATCTAAGAATTGTTCATTGTGTAAAGTAAAGGAGGTTGCCCCCTTGAAGAGGTTTATTTCTAAGGCATTGATCTATCTTTTCTATCTTTTTGTCTAGTTTCATAACAAAACAAAGTTTAAAAGAACCAGCCAATAGAACGGGTCACAATAAGTGAATTCAAGGTGACAGAGGTGGAGGTTTTAACCTCACCATTATTCCTCGATGTTTTGTACCTTTGCCAACCCATACGAAATAACTTACATTTAAAGCGAAGGGACATCACATAAGCAACTCAATCCCCCATCCCTATGTGTTTCCACGCTATCCAACTCATGGTACAAATGTAACCTAGGCATAACACCCCATACAACTATCATCTGCTCCGTGTTCACACCCCATTGGGGAGTTTATATTAAAATGTTATCAATAAGATAAAATTTATTAAATAAATATAAACTAAGTTAAATGAAATATAAATATAATGGTGAAATAAGGCCATGACTAAATATATAATACTTTAAAAGTTATTAAATAAATTAAGTCAAAGATATCTAATTTTAAGGAAAATTAAGGGAAAAAAAATATTATAGCCTTTGACTAAAACCTACCACCGCACGCCAGGCCCAATAATTTATAAATAAATAAATACAATTATTTATAAATAAAATAAAATTGAGTCAGAACAAGATATAATTAAGGGCCAATATTAAATAAAAATGTTATAAATTAAGATTATTGATTGTCGAGAGTCCCGTTCTGTCAACCCGTATAGAGGAGATGTGTAAAGTTTGTTCGTCTGTTTCCACAGAGTTGAATTTTTTGCTAATGTTCTAAAATATATATCATATATATAATTATATACTATATATATGTACTATACTATATATATATATATTATATATATGTCTCAGTACTAATTATCTCATGCATTTTATCATTTTTTTTTCACAACGTGGAAAAACCTATCATAACCCAGTTGTCAAACCAACAGTGAGGACAACCATCTCTAACTATTATTTGCGAATGCACACTGACTCATCATCATTATTCAAGGAAAACCACGCCACCTGGAATAACGCGATGGTGGTCCGTAAGGGGGCAGGCTTTCACTCCTACCAGCTGCGTATGGGTCTTGGGTCGTTAACTTGTTTCCTTATGCCTGAGGAAGTTGAGCTTTTAGTCAATCAGAAGCAGTTTTAGGGCATACTCCAAGCCCACCATGCATTTTATCATATACATTGAATTTAAATGGATCATAAATTTACCTTAAAAACAAAACAAAACAAAAAACAAAAAAATTCCAAATTAGGTAAAATTTTAAACATGTTTGCTCTTTACTAAAGCCAAGGCCATTTCTTATATCAAAGTAAAAAGGTTAATTCAACACAAAAAATTGAAAATCTTGCTCCAATATTTTAATATTTATTTTAATTAAATATTTGTAAAATGAATATTTAAAGGGAAAACCAAATATGATGGATATATTAACAACTGTAAAGGCATAAATATTTCCATGTCAAAGTTGTAATATTTGAAAAAAATAATTTTAATTATAATATAGTTCTATTATAAATTTTGCTATCATGCCATGTACAAAAATCATTAAATCTAATCTTTAATATTAATATTTAATATATTATAATTATTATTATTTAAAAGTTTAATATAATATTGAATTGTTATATTTATAATATATATTAATAGACCATGATATATAATTAATTCCTAGATATATATGGGAGGGAAGAATAAATACATAGAGTGATAGAGGTGGAGAGATAGAGAGAGTGAGTGAAAGGGAGGGTTAGAGGATTTGGAACGGAAAAGAGGGAGGGAAGAAGAAAGACATAGAGAGATACGAGAGAGAGAGAGAGAGAGAGTGACAAGGAAGAAATGGAGAGAACGAGGAGAAAGAAGGAGAGAGGGAGGGTGAAATTGACAGAGGTGGAGAGAGAGTGAGGGGAAGGGGAAGAGGGGGGGAGAAGGAGGTAAGAAGAAAGACATAGAAGAGAAAGGTGGAGAGATAGAGAGGGAGTGATAAGGGGGATGTTGAGAGGGAGAGAGAAGAGCAAGAGGGAATAGAGATAGAAGGGGGGACAGATGGAGAGGAGGAGAGATAGAGAGAGAGAGGAAGGGAGGGAGAGATAGATAGATATGGATAAATAGTGTGTATATTTTGGGGGCGATATAGAGAGACAAAAGAGAGATAGAGATGTAGATGGAAGGTGAATAGAACGAAGAAGAGAGAGAGAGAGATAGATATGGGGGGAGAGAGTGTGTGTTTGGGGGGGTGAGATAGAGAGACATAGGAGGATATATGGAGGGGGAGAGAGAGAATAATATTTTTTTCACTAGATGCATTGATTTCAGTGTAGATGGTCATTTCTAATCCTATTTGATTGCTTGCACTGAAGGAGAGGGGAGAGGAGGAATGAAGAAAGAGAGAGGGAGAGAAGGGTAAGAGAGAGAAAAATTGAGACACAAAGATGGAGAGGGGAGAGAGGGAGGGAGATAGTGACAGGGTTGGAGAGAGAGAGATAAAGAGAGGGAGATTGGGGGGAGGGAGAGAGAGAGGAGCAGAGAGGGAGGGACAAAGAGATAGAGAGACAAAGAAGGAAAGATGGAGGGAGATATAGATATAGATAAAGGGGGAGAGAGGGAAGCAGGTTTCTTACACTAGATGCATTGATTTCAGTGTAGATGGTGATTCTTACACTAGACGCATTGATTTCAGTGTAGATGGTGATTTCTAATCCTATTTGATTACTTGCACTAGATGCATTGATTTTAGTGTAGATGTTGATTTCTAATGATATTTGATTGCGTACAATAGATGCATTGATTTCAGTGTAGATGTTGACTTCTAATCCTATATGATTGTTTGCATTAAATGCATTGATTTCAGTGTAGATGTTGATATCTAATCCTATTTGATTGCTTGCATTAGATGCATTGATTTCAATGTAGATGTTTTCTAATTCTATTTGATTGCTAGCATTAGGTGCATTGATTTCAGTGTTCATATTCATTTATAATTCTATTTGATTGCTTGAACTAGATGCATTGATTTCAGTGTAGATGTTGATTTCTAATTATATTTTATTGCTTACACTAGATGCATTTATTTAAGTGTAGATGTTGATTTCTAATCCTATTTGATTGCTTGCATTAGATGCATTGATTTCAATGTAGATGTTTTATTGTAATTCTATTTGATTTCTTACATTAGATGGATTGATTTGAGTGTAGATGTTGATTTCTGATTTGATGTAACTGAATGTATGATGGTACATTAATTTTAGAGTGATTGGATTAACAGTGTGCATTGACTTCACTGCAAGCATGAAAAAATTATTGATAATGTGCATTGATTTTTGTGCTATAATAATTCAACCTATTAATATTGGAGAGAAAAAGAGAGAAGGTATGATGTTTACTACAATAACTCAAGTTAAAGATTTGAATGGTTTACGATTTCAACTGCCCTTTTCATATAATCGATATGAAAAGATGACAAAATTAATATGGGTGACAATAAGAATAGTATAAGAAAATAGTTTGAGATTGATCACAATGAAGACTATTTGTAATTCACTACATTCTTATTATTTACATTTTCTGTCATTCAACTCTATTACATTGTCACTTTGCATTCAAATTTTTTATTTCATTATTTTTCATCATTAAATTTATTAACAATATCTATCATCTCAACAAACTAAGGTAACTGAGCAAATTTAAAATTAAAACTACTCTTCAAGATATATTCAGTAATGCCTGGAGGGATGCTATTAAGAATTAATTAGTTGTCAAAAGTTGTGATAACTTAAATTAAATGAAATAGATATGCAATATCAATCCTCCTACAAACTATTGACCAGATTGTCTCCCTTCTTGATCACCAACTAATTAGACAAAGTTACCGATCAAACGAGAACTATTACCTCAAAACTAGAACTCTAGTAAAAAAAAACCCCAAAAAAACATGAAAAAACAGGTTGAAAACAAAAAGTGTTAAAGCTGGAATAAAAAAAAAATTCAAAGTAAATTTTTAACATTTTTTAATAATGACGTTAAAGATAGAAGAATATCAGGACTCTGGAAAACTTTAAATTTTCAACGTTTTCATTCATGACATTAAAGATAAAATATCACGTCTTTGTTAAACCTTTAAATTCCAACAATTTTCAGTCACGGTGCTAAAGAAAAAATACTTATAAATGTTTTCAACCATAGCATTAAAAATAAATATCATGACTTAGAAAATATTAAAATCGTTCACCAATTTTTCAAACCATGGAATTAAAACCAAAGATTATGATTACAAAAAACCTAAGTGTTCAAAATATTGCAAGCATGACATTATGGAAATAAATAAATAAATAAAGAAAAATAAATAAAAATAAAAATTAAAAAATTATGACTAAAAAAACTTTAAAAATGAACATGTGAATGAAAGAGTTATTATATCAAGAGTAATTTATTTTTTAAATGTTAAATGTATGGCTATTTTAAAATCTTACTCTAAGACAACTTGATACATTGCAACAAAAATTTAAAAATCAACCATCAAATTGACATGCAATGTTGGTGAACTCAACCTATTGTAATGAAAACTTAAAGACCAACCATGAAATTGACACATTGTGGGCCACACTCTTTTCATTATAAGGAATTTTTTAAAATCAACTATAAAATTGCACATAATGGGATTGAGTTGCTAAGTCGAGCATTTAAACCACACCCTATATATATATACTATATATATAATATTATCACACAAAGAAAACAAATCAAATCATTGAAAAATAAAAACAATAAAAAAACACAAAATACAAATAGATAATAAATCAAGTAAAAATCATATAAAAAAGACAACAAAAAAACTATATAAAAATGTAAAAAAAATAAAATAAGTTTGTTAAAAAAACTCAATTAAAAATTAATAAATTATTAAAAAAAGAAAAAAAAAAAAAACTAAAACTCCCATTACATTAAAATAAAATAAAATTTAAAAAATAAATAAATAGAATTGCCCCCAGAATCCATTTAGGTCACTCAGGCCACGGGACTTAGTGTGGACTTGGCCACCGAGCGTCACGGGGCCTCGAGCTTGGCTAGGACGACGTTGTGCAACACCCACCCCGCGGCCCTGGACGACCACGGCGGAGTACGTGGTTGCCCAGGGTTGCAGGACCTCTAGCCTAACCAGGGCGACACTGCACAACGACCGCGACCTGGTCAGCTTAGGTCGTGTAAAGCCCCCGAGTTGCAGAGTGTTTGGTGAAGGGTGCACGATGGGCAAGCGAGAAATGAGCTGGGGCGACCAGCGAGTTGGGCACGCCCGCAATATGCGACAAGTTGGGTTGAACGGGAGGAAATGTGAAAGTCATCCAAAAATGACTAAGTGTTGAAATGCTATGGTGAACTTATATGGTGGGGTAGTCTCGGGTGTGGGTGCCCTCACCATGGCTGACATTGGAGAAAGTAACAAAGTGTCGAAAGATGGGTCGGCTTGGCCTAGGCCGAATGATGGACGAGCTACCACATATATAGCGTGGGCAAAGATGGAGAAGAGATCATCAAAAACGAAGATAAAAAAGTGAGAGTTCAAGGCATCTTAGTGAGCAAGAAGTACGAGCTCCTTGGTGCTCTGAAATGAAGGCAAAGGTGCAGGTGGAGCCAGGGGCCGAAGCATCCTAGCCGCAGAACTAGGAGACAGTTCGAAGGGCCACAAGCTGAACGAAACCGTGGGCAGGCTGAACATTCAGAAGTCTGAACGGGCGAGTCAGGTCAATGTCTGCGAGCTAGGCAAGCGCACGAAGGCGCATGCTGAACGACAGCTGGTGTGTAGTTTCGCCAGGTGAGTGGGCGAGCTCAAATGAATGAGTTGGCATTTGGATGTTCGGATGGTCAGTTGAACAGAACATGGGCGAGTTGGTGTTCGAGCGTTCAACGGTCTGTTGAACGAGCGCGAGCGAGACAGCGTTCGGGCGATCGGTTGAAGGTGCAACGAGAAGTCGATATTCAGGTGTGAATGAGCGGAGTTGGTGGTGACTTGGTTGGAGGGCGAGTCGAAGTAATCGAAGTGTCGGGCAGGAGTAAACAGAGATGAGTCAAGTGACCAGGCTGGCAACACGATTCGTGGGTGCGACAAGCTGAATGGTGGGTCGTTCGAGCGAGTCGGCACATCATAATGGTGAACACGTGGAGAGGTGAACGACGAGCTGGGCATCAGTGAAACGATGGAACACACGAGCTGATGGCATTGGTGAAATGGTGGAATGCACGAGTTGAGGGTGTCAGTGAAACGGTGGAACGCACGAGTTGAGGACGTCATGCGGTGAGAATGGCAGGTGCGCCCAAACGAGTCAGGCTAGCCGTGGGCCGAACGACGAGCCAGTGTGAGTTGTGTGATAGGTGAAAGGAGAGTCACAGGTAATCTGAACGACGGAGTGTCAATCCTAAATGACAGATTGGTCAAGGTTGCATGGTGGTGCAGGCCAATTGTAAATTGAAGGTTTATGAGAGGACATTTGGGGGTTTCTCTTCATTGTATATTTACATGTAAAAACTGAAGATTGTCATTATTATCGGGCAGACTCATTTGCAGGGAGTTGCCCCTCCCGAGTTATATCCATTGTGCACTTGTGTTTACTGATGATAATGTATGTATGAAATATGTTATGAATGTTTTCGTCGTGTTAATGAAATATTGTACTTGGTAAAGTTGAAAAATAAACTAAGTATAGAAGGTAGGCGTAGTCCACATCTGCAAGTATTGTTAAAAAGAAAGCGAGTGGTGGTGCTACACCCCCGATCGTGCAGTTGGAAGAATACCATCAAGGTAGGGGCATGACAGATGGTATTATAGCCTGATTCAGTGGAATCGGATTTGCAGAAGAAGCTAATCCCATTGTCACTTTGTGACAAATGGTATCAGAACTCTGTATTCTGCGGGCTTTAGTGATTCAGAATTAAAGGAAAGACTGAAGACTTGGTAGGTGGTTCAGGTTTTGCAAGTGACTTTGGTGGATGGTCTATACAAGATCACAAAGAAGGAAAATAGCAGGAATGGTGGAGGAACCTCAGGTTATAATAGGTGAATCTAGCAAGGATGCAAGTGAAGCTTTCTTTGATAGGGTATTGGATCGTATGGAGGAATTTGCTTCTGATATGGCTTCGATGAGAGCCGAGAACGTGCAAGTTCATGAAGGCTATGAGAAGGTGAAAGGGGAGATGGAAGACCTCAAGGTTCAATATGAGTATACTGAATGACAATATGCACAAATGGAAGAAGAAGTCAAGAAGATTAGTGAAGCAAAGGATCAAGGTTTCTCTGAAATCTTGAAATTGCAACAAGCTCTTGATGATGCTCGAAATGAGATCGCAGTTTTGAAGAAGGTTGTTGGGCACAACTCAGATGGAGGAGTAGCTCATGTGAAAGTTAAAGAGCCGGATTCTTATGACGGAACAAGGAGTGCGAAAACTCTTGGTAATTTTCTATGGGATATGGAGAAATACTTGGAGTGCTTGGGGATGAACAATGAAGAGTCCAAAGTGAAGGCAGTTGCTCAATTCTTGACGAAGGATGTTAAGATGTGGTGGCGAAGGAGGATGGATCAAATTGCCAATGCAATGTTGAAGACATAACTTTGTGCGATGACATAAAGAAGGCTTTGTGAACCCATTTCAGTCCACAAGATGAAACGTGGGATGCAAGGACGAAGATAAAATACATAAAGCAAACGGGAAGTCTGCAGGCGTATCAACGAGAGTTCTCAAGTGCATTTTTGGAACTTCCAGACATGGCAGAGAGGGACAAGGTGTTCAACTTTATCATTGGGGCTGAAATCTTGGGTGTGGAATGAAGTGAAGGCAAAAGATAAAGACACTTGAGGAGGCATTTGCTGTTGTGGATCGTTTTGTGGAACACTATGATGAGGGTTCCGATGAGAAGAAGAAAAAGTATGATAAACCAAAAGAGAAAACTACGAAAGAGGAGACTTCGAGATCGCATGACAAGTCAAAGACGAAGAAACCGTTGAAATGTTGGATGTGTGAGGGACCACATATGGTGAAGAATTGTCCTTCAAGACCAAAAGTGGTTGCCTTGGCACAAGCCAATACAAAGAAGAAAGAAGAGACTTCTGTAGGAGTTCTGCATATTTTGGGAGTTGTTGTGGCTATGGAAGCGGTCTCACGGAGAGACCTGGAAAGAAACAAATTGGATTATGTCGAAATGAAGGTTGGGAGTGTTGTTGTACTCACTATGGTGGATAGTGGGGCAACTCACAACTTCATGAGAAAGGATACAACGAGAAGGATTGGACTGATGTTTGTACCAGTACAGGCACAAATGAAGGCAGTGAATTCTCCTCCAGATTATGTGATTGGTGTAGTTGGAAAGGTGGATGTGACACTTGGTGAATGGACTAGGAGAGTCGACTTCACTATAGTGTGAATAGATGACTATGAGGTTGTATTGGGCATGGAGTTTATGAAACAATTCGAAGCGATGGTTGTTCCCCATTTGAAGAAACTATACATTTACGACAGATGAGAGGATGTACCTATCGGCGTTCCAACCGTGGGAGTAACTAAGCCCATATGTAAACTAACAACAATCAATATGGAGAATGGGAAATGAGATGAAGAGGTCTATAAGCGGTTATCTGTTGCAAAGGAAAATCTTATAGAGTAGTCACAGGTTATCAGGACATTATCGGATAACATCTTGGATCTATCTAGGAGGCTGGAGGCAGTGGAGGATGATGATGACGAAGAGTATGTGAGGCCAAATGTTTAGATGGAGGATCGGGAGGCATACTTGTAGAGAATGGAAGTGGAGGATCTGAATAGGTGGATTGAGTTGATCAGTGAGGGAGAGCCTTCAAGTTCTACTCCCTCCTCATCTTCCTAGCCTATCATGAAGATGAGGCTCATTGTTAGCTACTCATGGCAGTGAGTCTCCAACATTTTGAGCAGACACCTAGGGGTTAGATGACACAGATTGACAGGTAGCATGCAACGGACAGTTATGATGATGTAGGGGCATGAGTTCTTATGGAGGCGATGCATGGTTGTATTAGCTACCCAACTAATCACCGACATGAGGGGTACCAGCACATGATTCCTTGCGGAGTAGTGGCACATCTATGGCATGAAACGGGTTGAAGAGTGGACATCTAGATTACCCATAGACATAGTTGTGTGGATGAGTATCATGGCGATAGATGGTTGCTAGAATGGAGAATTATTGAGGATGAAAATGACTTGAGGTGGGGGAGGATGTAAAGCCCCCAAGTTGCAGAGCGTTTGGCGAAGGGCACACAATGGGAAAGCGAGCAACGAGCTAGGGCGACCGGTGAGTTGGGCGCACCCGCACGGTGCGACGAGTTGGGTTGAAAGGGAGGAAATGCGAAAGTCATCCGAAAATGACTAAGTGTTGAAATGCAACGGTGAACTTATATGGTGGGGTAGTCCTGGGTGCGGGTGCCCTCACCATGGCCGACATCGAAGAAAGTAGCAAAGTGTTGAAATATCCATGATGGATGAGCTACCATATATATAGCGTGGGCAAAGATGGAGAAGAGATCATTAAAAACGAAGACCAAAAAGTAAGAGTCCAAGGCATCTTAGCGAGCAAGAAGTGCGAACTCCTTGGCACTCTGAAACAAAGGCGATGGTGTAGGCAGAGCTAAGGGCCAAAGCACCCTAGCCGCAGAATCGGGAGATAATTCGAGGGTCGCAGGCTGAACGGAACTGCAGGCTAGCCGAACATTTAGAAGTCTAAACAGGCGAGTCAGGTTGGTGTCTACGAGCTGGGTGGGCACACGAAGGCACGGGCTAAACGACAGTTGGTGTGCAGGTTTGTCGAGCGAGTGTGCAACTCGGGCGAACGAGTTGAACGAGTTGGCGTTCGAATGTTTGGGTGGTCAGTTTAACGGAGTGTGGGCGAGTTAGCATTCGGGCATTCAGCAGTCGATTGAACGAGCGCAGGTGAGACAATGTCTGGGTGGTCAGTTGAACGTGTGACGGGCAGTTGATGTTCTGGTGTGAACGGGCACGGTTGGTGGTGACTTGGCCGGAGGGCGAGTCAGGCTAAATGAAGCGTTAGGAAGGAGTAAACGGAGGCGAGTCAAATGACCAGGCGAGCGACATGGTTGGTGGGTGGACGAGCTGAACGATGGGTCGTTCAAGCGAGTCGGCACATCAAAACGATGAACGCGTGCAGAGGTTAACGACGAGCTGGGCGTCAATGAAACGATGGAATGCACGAGTTGAGGGTAGTGTGCGGTGCGAACGATGGGCATTCCCAAACGAGTCAGGTGACCCGTGGGCCGAACGACGAGCCGATGCAAGTTGTGCAATGAGTGAAGGGAGAGGCACAAGCGGTTTGAATGATGGAGTGCCAATCCTGAATGATAGATTGGTCGAGGATGCAGGGTGGTGCAGGCCAAGTGTAAATTGCAAGTTTATGAAAGGAAATATGAGGGTTTCTCTCCATTGTATATTTACATGTAAAAACTGAAGATTATAATTATTATCAGGCAGACTCTTATTTGAAGGGAGTTGACCCTCCCGAATTATATCTATTGTGCACTTGTGTTTAATAATAATAATGTATGTATAAAAGATGTTATGAATGTTTACGTTGTGTTAACGAAAGATTGTACTTGGTAAAGTTGAAGAATAAACTAAGTATAGAAAGTAGGTGCAGTCCACATCCGCAAGTATTGTTAAAAAGAAAATGGGTGGTGGTGCCGCACCCCCGATCGTGCAGTTGGAAGAATACCACCAGGGTAGGGGCGTGACAGGTCGATTCCAAGAATCGACCTAGGTAGCTTAAGGACAATTTTTTTTTTTTTTCATATAATTTGTTTAAATCTAATATGTTTTTTTTTTTTTTTATTGCATTTTTTATTTCACTAATACTTCTTTTTTTTTTTGCTTAAAACAATTGTTTTTTGTGTTTTCATTGAATTATGTATTTAAATTTTTTACCCATTTTATTTTTATTTTTTGTTAAATTTAGTTTTACAATTAGTTTTTTTTTTTTTTTTTTTTTTTTTTTTTTTTTTTTTTTTTTTTTCACTTCTTATACATTTTTCTTGTTTTTTTTTATACTCTTTTATGTTTGCTTTGTTTGTCATGTTTTTTATTTTTTTTTTTATGTATTATTATTCTGTTTTTTGTTTTATTTTTTATTTTCGTTTAATTTTTTTTTACAAGTTAATTTTTTTTCTTTCCATTTTTATTTATTTATATTATTATTATATTATTATTATATATTAAATAATATTTTTTTTATTGACTTTTTTTGTCAGTTTTTTATTTATTTGAGGTTCATTACCAACATGAAAATCAACAACATGTAAAAAAAGTTATCCACACTTAATATATTAGAAATTTTAAAATGTAAAAAATAAGCCTTTTAAACAAAAAAATGTTGATATTGCATCAACACTTTTCAAATTTAGCATGAAAATCACTAACATTTAAAAAAAATGCTCTTGCTTAAAAAAGAAGAAAAAAATGTCAAAAATAAGTCCTCCAAAAAAAAATGTCTTAATGTTGTGTCAACACCTTTCCAAAATCAACATGAAAATCACTAACATTTTAAGAAAAAAATGTTACATAAGAAAATTTAAAGTGTCAAAAATATACTAAAATAAAAAGTGTATTCTGAATAACCACTTTTCAAAATCAGATGATTTTTTTGCTACCTCAAAAAAATGGGTAATCAGTAATTTTATAGTTTGATAGGTAACTATGTTATTACTAATAGACAATTACATACACATATAGAAATATAACACAACAACTGTAACATTCACAAACATTACCATTCAAATCCATACACATAAACATGCAAAACACTCAAAGCATCCAAACACAGACGTACAAACCATTCAAGGCAAGCGACATCAGCTAAATTAAAGAAACAAATGATATGGCCATGTCGAGCAAAGAAAACATAATGCGAGTTTCAAAGTATGAAGTTTATCTCAGACATATACATAATAATGATAATCTAAAAATGTGACATTACTGCTCTCACCTAGAACCAACCTAGATTCATCTCACTCAAGATCTATCATGCGCCAAGAGAGATCAAATTCCTTGAGGTGCAAACCTTCCCTCAAATTCTACAATCCAAAAAAAAAGTTTGCACCTCAAGAGATTTGACCCCTCTCGGCGCATGATAGATCGAGAGTAAGATGGATTTTGGTTGGTTATTAAATGGAAAATTTATAAAACGTGAGAATTTTACTACCAATAAATACAAATAAGCATCAAATTATATGTATATGTATATCTATATATTATATCTAATATATATATTATATATGTATAGTATATAGATGTATAGTATAATGTATATATATATATATATATTCATATACATATACACATATATATAATTTGATGCTTATTTGTATTTATTGGTATTAAAATTCTCCCGTTATAAAGTTAATAAGGATAAAAAAACAGTTGGGAATAAATATATAATACATTAAAATGATATCAATAAATATAAATTAAGATCAATAAATTTAAATATAATGGTCAAATAAGACTAAGACTAAATATATAATACTTTAAAGTTTCTTAAATAAATTAAGTCAAAGAAAGGAAAACTACAAAATAATAATAATAATATAGCTTTTCCTACTCTTTTCAAAAGTAAAATAATATTATGGCCTTTGATACTATTATCATAAGTAAAAGTAAACCAACCTAGAACCGTATTAGCACCGGATCTACCAAGCATTGAGAGGGATCAAATATCTTTTCACTCTAAAAGAGGTTTGCATATCATGAGATCTGATCTCTCTTGACACTTGGTAGATCCGGAGCTAAGATGGATCTAAGTTGGTTTAATTTCCCCCTTTAAATAGGTCATATTCTACATGAATAGACACTTGGTAGATCCGGAGCTAAGATGGATCTAAGTTGGTTTAATTTCCCCTTTTAAATAGGTCATATTCTACATGAATAACGTGGGTCAATACCATGGGTTCTTAATACCATGGGCTATTTTTATTTTAATTATTATTTTATTTTCACATGGTTATTTTTATTTTTGTGTTAAGAGCCTCATTCTACAACTCAATATGAGGGGATGTGTAAGTATGTTACATCTCCAATAAAATAAAATAAAATTAATCGTATATAAAAAAAACAACAATTCATTAATCGTATATAAAAAAACAACAATTCGACGCACAAAAATAAATAAATAAATTGCTCCAAAATATTTTAATATTTCTTTTAATTAAATATTTGTACAATGAATCTTTAAAAGGAAAAACCATATCCTATAGATATATTAAAATCTTTAGAGACAAATATTTTTGCGTCAAAGTTGTAATATTTGAATATATTGATTTGATATAGTTTTATTATAATTGTTGTTATTATGTCATGTAGCAAAAATCATTAAATCTAATATTAAATATCTGGAAGGCTATTTTTAATATTATTATTATTAAATTTAATATTACTATTTATAATATTACAATCATATCAACTAACTTGGATCTATCTTACACCGAGAGGGATCAAATCCTCAAGGTGAAAACCTTTCCTAAATTCTACCACTCCAAAAAGGAATTTGCACCTCAGGGATTTGATCCCTTTGGTTCGGCTGAAGATCCGGAGTTAATGGATTTTAGGATGGTTATTTATATTAGAGTATATTAAATTTTTTATTTAATATTTTTAAATTTTATTTTATTTTTTATGTTTGTAATTTGACTTAGTCAAAGTTAAACATTACATTGCAACACTCTATCGACACTGAGTTGGAGAGCACCTCTCACAATCTCAAACGAATAAAAATTAAGCCAAATGAAATATAAATTAAAACTAATAATAAATAATAATGTTATAAATAAAAAATTATTACTAGATAGAAAATTAAATTAACCAAAGGTAAAAAAATAAAACAATAAACAGAAATAGAAGGAAAAAAAGAAAAAAGAAAAAATCGAAATAGAAGGAAAAATTAAATTAAGAAGAAGAATGTCTAGAGGAGAGAATGGGGATCCAAATTTTACTAATTTTTCAATCATCATCTCTATTAAGATTGTTGGTGGCCTATTTCTCTATCTCAATGGTTTCCCTGAAATTTTTGTGGTGATAATGTGAAATCTTAGCAAGGACGAAAGCATTAGATAAAACTAAGCATCACATTTGTATTGAGGATGCTTCTGTCCTTGCTAAGATTTCACTTTTTTCCTTTATTTTTTCCTTCTATTACTTTTTTACCTTTGGTTTATAATATATATATATATATATATATAATAGTTTATATATATATATATATATATATTATTAACCTTAATTTATGTTTCATTTGACTTCACTTTTATTCATTTTATTTACTTTTAGTAATGATAATAATATCAAGGGCTATAAAGCATTCGTAAGAAGCTAGCTCTAAAGAGATTGGTCTCATCCATAAGTCTTGCTATCATTCTGCTCCAAGAAACGTTGGGATCGGGGGCAAATGTCACAAAAAATCTTTATAAGATGTTCCGAGGTTGGTCCTTCCTCTTTCTGGATGCTAGAGGGTGATCAGGTGGTTGTTGAAGCCTTAAATTTCTGTTGCTCCAACATGGGGGATAACCACTTGGTCCAGACTTTAGAAAGCATCTCCTTTTCTGTTTAGTATGGTGGCTCCGACTGGGGATGATGGGACTAGTTTCCTAATGTGGGTTTGAAAATGATGATGGGTGGTTTTCAAGTGATCACAATAAGATTAATGATAACTAAATGACCTATTCTGACATGCAAATCTCTAATTAACTTAATCTAATATTAACATGGGTTGTTCTGTGTGAGATGTGATCTGAAAAAAGATATATATCTGGTACATGGTAATAAAGATCATTCACGTGTTAAACAGAGACGATAACATGTAAAGATAATTTCTTTGACTAAATATTTAGTCAAAGAAATGTAGAAATTATATCACATATATTTAATAATCATATACGAAAATAAATGCTTTCACCTAAGTATTATACAATAGTGCAATTAACACATAAACAAAATAACATACTCCATATATAATTCATGAAAACGAAATGTTTTTACTAATTTAATAAAACAGAACTAATCATACATGATAAAAGTACCATATGTGTGAGGTTCTGCTCATTTGACTAGTGACATAGATCAACTTGTTTCTTCAATCAAATTATTCTCCAAGCATACAGTAGTGAATCAACAATAGACAGTAGTTTGATATTCAAAAGTAATGACCATGTTCCATAATTTCATCAAAGCATTTTCAAACTTACAAAAGTGCATGCTTTGCAAATGTTTTTTGTTAAAATCGTGGACCCTTCTCTAAATGCATGAGAAGGGTATAAATACTATCTAACTAAAGTTTAAAAATAGATTATACAAAATATATGAGGAGGTTTCAAACAACCTTCCTCTTAACTAGTAAGTAACTCTAAAAATAAAATCGATTTGATGACTCGAGGCTATGAAAATGTCTTGTTGTCTACCATCGTTTCCTTGAGGTCGCATATGTTGGAAATTGGTCTTACTTGAGGAGGTGCTTCGAATTACGTTCTGGCATGTCTTGCAAAGATGGCATATGTAAGAGGTGGCAATATTCTTTACGTTGAATTGAGTGAACAATTCAGTGTCATAATTTGGCTGTGAGGTTTGACAAGAAATTGCCAATATGCCTCCCAGTCGATTTTTGATAATTTCGTGATTGCTTATCTTTGGATTTTCATCTTTGCTTTCCAGTTTTTATCCAAGTCTTTGAAATCTGGTAGTGACTTTGGATTACCTTCTTTTATCAAGTTAGTGGTGTGCAAAGTGTGATTGACTGCCTTTATTATATTCTTTGCCACTCCTGCTGCTCTTGCTATTGCCAATTATGCATGTTTAATCTGTGCATCCCAATCTGTGAATAATATGTCTTTGTGTGTTTCTTCAATCTCTGGCATATTACCGCTTCTTCCTTCTTCAGATTCTTGCCATTCAATATAGTCAAATATCTTAGTATTTAAGTCATTAAACTTAGTTCTTTGATCAATTGTCTTATATGTTAATTGATCACTGGTATTCAAATAAGGGGTGATATGGGACATTTTCCGGCAGAATAGATCTTGTTGTTTTGACAGAATGGAGTTTAGCTCCAAGGCCTCTTTGATGAACTGATCAATAGTGGGGACATTTTATATTTCGCCATAGTCTCTTGCAACTCTTGGATTTGCATATTCTTTGCTGAGATATCTGCTTCGTGGCTTATCCTAAGTACTTCCATACTTTTCTGCAATTGGACTATTTGTTCTGTGGCTTGCTTGTTCACATTTATTTTCTCGATTTCCAGTTATTGTTCAAGATGTGCTATCCTTTCTTCTCTTTCTCTTAACAAAATAGATACTTTGGTGGCCTTATCAATGGTGGCAGTAGCATATGCCCCTACAAATTGTGACAACCTGATTAAATTTTCAGTTGGATTTGAAGGAATATCCTTCCAGACTATATCCATTGGTTCACTCCCTAGTGGGATTTCAGGTGTTTCCACTCTCCTTCTCTTCCTTTGTCTTCCTACTACAACCTTATGCAGTGGGTTGTAGAATACATCTAAAGGAGGTATTTCTTTAATCTTTAGGATAATCTCAGATGTCGAAAATGTAGGTATGATTTATGCATTTTGTGAATTTGTCCCTTGTTCGTTCATTGGCTCAGACTCTAAAACTTTCTGAGTTTGTTGTGGAGTATGATATCCTGTAGTTTCTTGGACATCTGTTGCTTTGGCATTATCTTAGAAGTTTTTTATTAAACCGGTCCCATTCCTTCTCCATATCGCTGCTTTCGCCTTTGGGACCGTATCCTAAGTTAGGTCACTTTTGACCTATTTCTTAGCTGATTTTTTGCTAGATTATGTCGTAGCCTCTGTTTCTTGTGTCTTCCCTTTGTTTTGGGCTATATTCACCTTAGATTTTGTTCAATAATTTGGTTCTTCGTTGTTAATGGCCACACTAGGTGTAGGTTTGTTATCAGTTCTTAACAAATCCAAAGGGATTGTTTCAAGCCTCTGGTTTCTAAATTCCTGAAACCTTTTGAAGTCGTCAGGATTCAAATTCACCTTTGCCCAATTGAATGCTTGTTCAAAGGACTCAACTGATTGTAATAAATCTTCAAATTCATGATTTTCATGGATAAAGGGTTTGACCTTTACTGACGTAGTAAAATTTTTTGCTACTTTCTCTGGGTCAAATTGCCTCTTTGGTAGAGTAGCCAGCCTGAGCCTCTCTATGTTTTGTAACTCTTTGTTTGCATGGTTCAAGTTTGCCAATGAAAAAGCACCACACTGGATGGGAAACGGTGGCCATAGTGATTTTTTCCCGTCTTTCAAAGTCTTGGTTAAGCCTTTTCCAATAGTTTGGTGAGCTATTTCTTAGGGTAACAGCTTTTCAGGGACATACAAAAGAAGTACATGTGGTTCTATTGTATTGCCATAAACTCTAATATATGTGAACCATTTCTCAATAAAGTGCTTGCCTACTACAATAAGGTCTGTAGCAGCTTCCTTAGAAAGTCTCGGGGCCTTTTTATAAAAAATCATTTGATGTAATGATAGCATAACACCATGGCATATCTTGTAAAAATGGGGTATAAAATGGGTTTCCCACATTTGTTTGTAACAGAGATTGATGGGGTATGGATCTTGCAAGGTCCATTTCCAACCCATAGTTGGAAGCTTAGTACAAAAATAGATAGAGTCCATGATATAAGCACTCATATAAAATGGAGGAAATATTTCTGTGGAGGTGGATCTCTTTTGACGATATTCATAAATAGTCATAGCTAAGTTGTCGGATAGGATAGTAGCCCAATTCATTATATGAGAATTTATACGTGCATCGATTAAAGGGACCCATTCTATAGAGAACTTGGTATTATTAGGCATTCCTTACAATCTACATAACATGGAGGTTGCATAGTTATGGGGATTTGCTAAAGAAGATATGGGGTACATACAAGTCTTGTCATATTTGAATTTTTTTTGTAGGAGTCTCCACCCCTTAATCATCTTAAAGGGTTCTTCAATCTGTTTTGCTAACTTTGTCAGGAATGATCTATCATATATATCTCGAGGGTCGGGAAGATGATACATTTGTTTCAAATCTTTTGTTTTAAATGATCCCATCAGCTCCATATTTGAATTCTTGAATTGTTTGTCTTCAATATTGACATTCTCCACCACCATTCTAACCATATCTGTGCATGGTAGTATCTTGGCTCTTGCTCCTATTATGTGAAGAAAAGAGCAAGAAGCATCTTTGAATTGAACTGCCAAGGGGTAGTATTGAATATGTTGTTGCCTTGGTAACAGTAACTTCAAGTTGCCCATTTTCAAGTCTATTATAAATAACTTCCCACACCATTGCTCCTCCATCAGCATTGCAAACCATATCAAAAAATATGGGTGGCATCTCTGTAACCTCAGATTTTGAAACACTATGTTGTTTCTATTTTTGCATTACTTTCTATAAGGACATCTCCATTGAATATTTCCTTAAGTGAAAGAGATATATATCAGCGTAAACAATAGAGGGCAAGTAAGGTTGAAGAGCTCTTTGAAATGACTTGAATGATGGGAAGATTTGAATGCAATCTCTATATTAACTATCCATGACTTAAAATACATTAACTTCTCTCCTCGAGGTGCTAAACAATAATTGCTCTGTCAACCCACTTGATATTTTATTAAAAACTCAATAACTTCCCACACTTTATGCCTAATTTTCCGCATTGCGACTTTCAAACATTGCAACATAGCGTTGCTCGTAGATAATGCGAAATGTGATTGTGAAACAATGCATTTCGCAATTTTTAAGGGATAACACAGTGGCATGCTTTGTTAAATTTCAATCACATATTATTGGAGTGTCGCTATCGGGAAATCACAGTGGAGACTTTATCGCATATCGCATATCGCGTTTTGGGATTTTCTTTAAGATGTCTATAATTGTCAGATGGAAAATTGCGAGTTGTGATTTGCGATGATAAAATTTTATGTATGGGTTGCATTCTAAAGGTATAAGGAAAATTTTAGAGTTAACGCTTATTTTTAAAAGCTAAAAATGTAGAAGGGTCCCCATTTATATGTCAAATACTAACTATTCATCCATATAGATAGGGGGTTGTTACATAGTACAACAATTGGCGATTCACTTGGGAGAACCAGCTATCTCTGATTGGCCTTTTAAAATCTCTAAAACTTTCAAAATTAGAAGAGTTATAAGAATAATAATTACATGAGTTACAAATTAAACAACATTTCTCTAAAATCATAATCACTCACTTAATTTAATTATTCAACTACTTTACTCTTGTAATGATAAAAATATAAATGGTTGCATCAATGTATACTAATATTTAAAGAGATATAGTAGGTGTCTTCTACAGATTAGCTTTTATTGTTTACTCATTTATCACAGATAGAGCCTCTGCTACAAGCAGGCATTCATAGCCTCGCCAGGGTTATCTTTTAACCAATAATGATTCATTGTCCCATCCGAAGCAATTTTCATAGTTCAAAATGATATTCATTTACTTTCTTTCTCATTTGGATCTTATTTTTTCCTTTTATGTAATTTTCCTTTTTAAGTTTCTTAAAAGACATTGTCTGGGCTTGGTAACCCAATAATGACAAAGCAATTCTCTGGTTGTAGTTAAACTAAACAAGCTGGTTCTTGATGAGACCCCTTGTCATTTGATTGATTAGACCATTGGCTACTAACCTGTTTTGATATGCAGTATTGGTAATATCAATTTAATTATTTCCCTGTGATCATGGTAAACAAGCTCATAATGAGACTTATTATCTTTTAAGTTTTGCATATTTTTGGATTACACTTGGAAAAAAAAAAAAAACAAAAAAAAACAAAAACAAAAAAAAAAACAAACAAAAAAAAATAATAAAAAAAATAAAAAAACAAGAAAATAAAATAATTAATTAGTTAATTAAAAAAATAAATTAATTAATTAAAAATTAAAAATTAAAATTAAAATAAAAAATTAAAATAATAATAATAAATAAATAAATTATCAGATAGGGTGAATCATTGGCTCTTTTTAAGAGTTTTTGGATTATAATAATAGAGTTTTGAGATACTCATCTGTAGTGAGTCCTTACTATGTTAAAGATTATTTTCTTGACTGATAACAAAACATCTATCTTTATAAAGATAAGATCTTGTTCATAGAATAAGTGTTTTTAGCAAGGTCAAGTTTTTCGAAAGAAATAGGGGTCATTTTCATACTCAAATGCTCTAATTATTTCTTTAACTTTTCCTATTTATAGAAGCAAAAGATCGAACTATTCTCATAGACATTATTTTGAGAAGTCAAAAGTAAATACTATTTAAATTTTATTTTTCCTAAGAATGTTAAAGACAATATGATACAAAATTTGAAGAGGTTGTTTTCTAGGAAAAGTATTTTTTCCAAATTTGCCCATTAATGGGCAAAGAATCTATTCTACCTGACAAGTCTTGTAAAAGAAATGTTGATGGACCAATTTTCTCAATGATTTGGAATGGTCCAAGCCACAGTCTTTGGAATTTGGTTTGTTCGCACTTTTCCTCGTGTGCTTTGTCCCGTTTCAAAACCAAATCACTTACTTCAAAGGTATTATGACTAGCAGAGGTTGTCTCAAAAGAGGCTTTGACTAACTATTGATGATGGGAATGGGTGGCTTTAGCTTTTTCTATTTCTTCTTCAAGCTTAAGGATCTGAAATTGTCTTGCTTAAAGAGAAGATGAAGGATTTTCATTAATAAATTGCACTAGGGTGAGAGATGGGATTGCTATGCTTGTGGGGAGAACTGCTTCTTTTCCATAAACTAAAGAAAAAGGAGAAGAACTAATTGAGGCCTTCTGTGTTATTCTATCTGCCCAAAGAGAAAATGGCAATGCCTTGTGCCAATTCCTATGATTTTGGTCTATAGTCCACTTGATGATTCTGATAAGGTTTTTGTTTGTTGATTCAGATAATCCATTACCTTGTGGATAATAGTTGGCTGAATACTTCAATTTGAAACCTCTTTTTAAGGCAAATCCTACCATAGTATTTCCAGAAAAATAAGATGCATTATCAAACATTAAAGTTGTAGGTAAGACAAACTTAGTGATTATGTACTAATCAATAAAGTCTGTAATACTTTCTGTGTTAGCTACCTTTAGTGGGATAGATTCTACCCATTTCGTGAAATAATCAATAGCTGTAAGGATGTACTTGTGTTGTTTGGAAGAGTTAGGAATAATCTCACCAAATATATCTAAACCCCATTGTTCAAATGGTTGCTGGATATTCACTAGTTGTAATGGGAATGTTGGTTTCTTTTCTCTTCCAGCTGTAGTTTGACAAATTTTGCATTTTCTTGCATAGGCATGTGCATCCTTGAATAGTGTTGGCCAATAATAACCTACATGCAAGATTTTGTGAGCTGTGGTATTTTCTCTGAAATGACCTCTAGCTGATACATCATGTAACTCCTGCATAACCTTTTCAGCTTCAAGTTTTTCTAGGCATCTTAATAATACTGAATCATATTTGTTTCTAAATAATACATCATCAATTAATTCATACTGATTTGATTTCAAACTCAAAGCACACTTTGTTTTGTAATTGAGATGCATAGGAACATATCCATTCTTTAAATAAAACTTCAAATCAGCATACTGTGATTGTGCATCGTTGAGGCTTACCTCTGATATTTTCACTTCATTAGCTTGGTCTTCTTCTGTTGATAGATGTGAAGCTCCAATTAGCATTCTGCAAAAACCTCAGTCCCTAACAATTTTAGCTGGTCGGATTTCTACATCGTACTCTTGAAGTGCAGTGACCCAATTTGCTCTTTTCTCCCCCACTTCTCTTTGAATGAATAATTTCCTTACTTTAGGGTAAGGTACTACTATTTTTGTATGAGTTTTGAGGAGAAAAGGTCTGAAATGTTTTAAGGTTTTAAAGACAACATAAGCTTGTTTCTCAATAACTGAGTTGTTTAGCTCGGCACCCTGTAAATTGGAACTGAAAAAAGAGATAAGTGCCTCAATGTTTTGATCGTTTAGCTGCATTAAAACTATTGCATATGATGTATCAGATGAAAATGTGTATAATACAAAAGGTTTAAGAAAGTTCGGAGGTTAAAGAAGGAGAATTAATAATGGATTTTTTGATTAACTCAAATGTCTCTCTTTCATTTTTACCCCATTTGAAGACTGCATTCTTTCTTATCATCGATTAAAGGGGTAAAACAAATTGTGAAAAATTAGGAACAAATCTTTTTACAAAATTAATCTGGCCTAGGAATGATTGCATGGTCTTTTTGTTATGTGGGAGAGGAATCTTTTTAATTTCTTGGATTCTATCAGGATCAATATAAATTCCTTTCTTGGACCCTATGAATTTGAGAAGTTTGCCTTCTGCTAACACAAAGTATGACTTAGTTGGGTTTAGAGAAATGCCATATTTCTTGCATCTTTCAAAAATGTGCTTTAGGTCATTCAAATGATTGTTTATGTTCCTAGAGTAGATTGTAATGTCATCTAGGTAAATAACAACTGATTTATTAATCATACCTTTAAAAGCAATATTCATGGTGCGTTGAAATGTAGCACCTACATTGATAAGTCCAAAAGGCTTATTCTGATAGGCATATGTCCCCCACTTGGTCCTAAATGTTGTCTTTAGTCTATCATATGGATGTACAAGAATCTGATTGTATCCTGGAAAGCCATCTAGAAGATACATTAACTCAAAGCCTAAAATTGATTGCAATATTTGCTCCATGGTAGGCAGAGGAAAGTTATCTTCTTGACAAGCTCTATTTAAGTTCCTAAAGTCAATACAAATCCTAATATCTCCATTCTTTTCCCGACATGAACCATATTTGATACCCATCTTGAGTGTTTAATGGGAAAGATTATCTTTGCTTTCAGAAGTTTGTTTAGTTCAGATTTGATTTCGCTTTCAAGGTTTGGATAAATCTTTCTAAGCTTCAGTTGAACTATTTTCTCATTAAAGGCCATCAGTATAGTGTGTTTAATTACAAAGGTATCATAGGTTTTGAGATCTGAATAATCCCAGGTAAAGACACCTTTATATGTTTTCAACAATTTGATGAATGATATCCTTTCTTCAGATGATAAACCAAGACCTAGTTTTGACGTTTTGAGGCTTTTCATATGTGCCTAGGTTTACCACTTCAAATCTCAAAGTAGAACTCTGAGCCTTGGATTTGGTAATCTTCTTAAATATGCCTTTCAAATAATAGAGATCTTCCATTTTGACTACAGACTTTGGAATTGGATTTTGATCTTGTTTATGGTTTATTTGCAAGTCATGTTCATGTTCATCTATGATTTGTTCCTCATAAGATCCTTCTAATGTAAGGAAATCAATTATATCGGCATCATTATTAAACACTCTCCAATTTGTTACATTATCAGGAATGGATCGTCTAAAAATTAACTCTATACAAAATCTATCTGGACTAAATTCCTCTAAAGGTATAAGTTTAGATACTACATTGGCAAGTAAATCAACACTTGCATTTTGTAATACCGGGATTGAAGAAATGTTAAAAGCAATGAAGTAAGAAGTAATATTCTGGGCTAGGGATTGATAATGTTTGAGATGCCCAGACACAAAATGGATTGTGTTTCTTACCTGTTTAATAACTATCTCAGAGTCTCTATATACTTGCAAATACTTGACATCAAGGCCAATGGCTTTGTATGGCCCTTGAATTAATGCTTCATATTCTGCAGTATTGTTAGTGCATTGAAATTCAAGATTGCAGGCTAACATGGTTTTCTCTCCTTACGGGCTGATTAAGATACATCCAACACCTGCACCATCTTCAAACTTGGAACCATCAAAATAAAAAGTCCAGAATAATGAATTATCTACACGTGGTATTAGTAACCCATGGCAATGGCCCATGATATTGTAATAAAGTCTATTTATAGGTTAAGAATATTTATAGGCAATGATTTTGTCTCTCTTAATGTGGAGGTAAATCTCTATGGTTAAGAATCTTGTTACATATTTTTTTAAAAGCATAGTTTAATTAATGGATGAAATGACTTAGATATATATACATATATATAATTTTTTTTTTTTTTTTTTGGTTAATTTTGCCCAAAACCTAATAAGATTTTAAAAAATCATAAGTTTGAGTTGTTTACTTTGCAAATATCAAGTGTATGAAAGGTTTTTCAAGATGTTGAATCCATTTATGCATTCAAAAGTTCATTTTGAATAATAAGAAATCATAGTTTCACTAGAATTTGTATTGTCAGACTAAGCCAAAAAAATCTTGAGTTGTTTACTTTGCAAATATCAAGTGTATGAAAGGTTTTTCAAGATGTTGAATCCATTTATACATTCAAAAGTTCATTTTGAATAATAAGAAATCACAGTTTCACTAGAATTTGTATTTTTATTTTTATTTTATTATTTTATTTTATTATTTTTTTTAATTACATATTTTTTAAATGTATATATATTTAATTGATATATTATTTTTTTTTATTAGAACGAGTACTTTTTTTATATTCAAAATCTAGAATTACACGGTCGTAACTGTATTTACAAAACTTCAACAAAACTTGCAGCAGTTTGTGCATCGATTTCCAGATCCCAATAGATCCATAGTTCTAATTTCTTCCTTCTACATGCCTTGACCACTATTACAAAACACTGATAATTCCCATAATTTCTAAAGAAAACACATAATATCAACACAAAATGACATAACATATGACAAACATTAAATTGAATTGAACTTCTCAGCTTCCTTGCATTCCTCCTTCTCCTGCCCACTTGGTCCTGCACCTGCATCTCTTGCTTCTTCTCGAGACTGCAATTGTACGATGCCCTCTTCAGGCAACCCAACTATGATCTATTGCACCTTGTTGGAATGCTATTCAACTCTGAGTTGGAGGTCAAAAAGTCCGTCTCCATCTTCATAATTCTCCTTTCCAATGTGGCCTCCACACTTTCAAACTTGGCATTTATATGCTCAACATTCGTTGTGCGATCTTTCTCTAGGAGCTTGACACAATGAGTAAGGAGGTCCATCCTGCCCAAGAGCAACTTAAACATGAAGTCAAAAATTCTCTTTCACCTAGCTAAGTCCTCCGTCGGGGGCTTCTCATCCTGCACTTTCTGTGACTCCATCACTGTATCCTCCCAAACTAGGCTATGTTCACATCCATGCTCTCCAATTACCACAACAATGGAATCCGACAGGGGCTGCATCCATTTATAGACCGAGTTTTTCATTTCCTCCTTCATTCCTACTCGTGCCGTAATCACCTGTAGATCCTCAAATTGAAGGCCCATTAAATAGTCCTGTAGATCGATGGATCTACCGAATCACCCCTACAACCAATTTCCTGGGGATCGATATGCTAGCCGTTATTTCACCATTAAATCGCCTTTGATATCTACAGGTCCAATTCCTTGCTGAAAGGATGAAGATACTACTCTCTGTATGAAAAGAAACAATACCTTGTATGAGCGAGTAGAGAAAGTGTGCTAAGGATTCACATAGACTCCATGTATTAATAACATACATCCTTTCCACCATCTGTTTGACTACTTTGCCACGAGTTCAGACATCTTCCAACCCTCTGCTTGATCAAGGGAGGTATTAACTTCTCTGTCCGACATATTCTTATGGGATGAGAATAATGCCAATTGTCCCTCCATCTGTGTCGCACTCACTCATCCAAGAGAACCCCACAATTCGCCAAACCATCGACTGTGGAATTAAGGTGATGGAGAATGTGAAACAATTCATATTTATCAAATATTTGTAATTGGAATTCGAATCTTAATACGAGGGTCGATTTTTGTTCCTTTGGATTTGAAATGTTAGGAAACAACATCCTTAAAGCTAATAGAAAGTCTCTAATCACTTTGATTTTTTTTATCCTTGAGATAAAGCAAGATCCAAACATTTCCACATCACTTAGAATTCAACTTTATTGTTTGTTGCTACTTCTAAACCCATGAATATTTTATTTTGACTTATTTAAAAAACAAAAAATAACCCGATTCCTTAATTTATTTTATATATAATAATAATAATAATTATTATTATTTAAAATAAAATTTTAATTTAATTTATTTTATGATTTTGTGTAATTATTACTATATAAAATATATTATAAAATAAATATATTGATCAACAATTTTATTTACATAATTACACTTATTCTTTAATTCCATATATTTTTACTAACATTCTTCAATCAATTAAATTTATTTCTCTCAACTATAAATAAAATATCAACATTAAACATTCTAAAATTTTTAATCAATTAAATTTATTTCTCTCAACTATAAATAAAATATCAACATTAATCATTGCTAAAATTTTTAATAATTTAAACTAGAAAACTCAAATATCATAAAATAGTAATAATAATAATATTGAACAATATGTTCAACGTAGTAAATGTCTATGTTATGCCAAGTGGCTCTTACATGATGATGCCACCTTGCAAACAATCCCTACCCTCCAATTCAGTCAGACTAAGTATTAAGTATAATATTTTTATAATCGGATACATATATATGTTCTGCTAAAATATAAATAATTGAAAAATAAAAGCCCTCCCCTCCGAAACGGTAAAATGTTCACCTCTATATATAAAAATAAAATAATCTCTTATTCCAAAAATAGAAACCCATTACATTTAGTGAGTAGATCGAGGAAAGTGCACACGTTGAAATATAAATAAATAAAGAATTTTAAAATATAATATATACAATTGCCGTGTTTACAATTGTCGTGTTTGAGTGGAATATCTCGATAGAATAGCTAAATCTTGAAAAAATCAAAATGACCATTCCATTCGGAGTAGAAAGAACTCCCAAATGAGGGACAGGAACGGCTCAGATGATGCATGGGGGATGTGAGGAAGCAAGCTCACCTGCTGCAAATTGCAATTTTTCTGACGGTAAGCTTCAGTTTCAGAGTTAAATTAGTGATTTTTTCTCTCTGCGATGCACACAGTAATGTAAAGTTGAAAACATACCCTTCAAAATTTGTTGCAGAATTTGAACTATCAATATAGGGTTACAGTTGCACAAAAACGTTTACGCCAGAAGTATTCCACGTCTTATTCTTCATCAAAATCAAACCCTAATTCCGTGTGACGTTTCTATTGCACTACTTAATCAAAACCTAGAAAACATGTCAAAGAAAAAAAGAAGATAGAACATTAAATGAAATTAGGAAGAAAAACTGCAGGTCACGAGTTCAATCCCCGCAGAAGTGAATCAATTGTGGTGTTGCAAACAAGAGCGTCAATGCCTCGGAGACAAGTTTACATCAAATAATTCAGAGACTTCCAATTTTTCTGTGATCTTTCAATTTCCACGTTTAAATAATATTTGGTTGCTTGTGTTATAGAATGCGCATCGCAACTAAAATATTAGAAAATCTATCTCATTATCAAATAGCGAGTCTTTTCAGTTTGATCTTTACGGATTAGGGTTTTGGTAGATAATCAATGAAAGCTTGGTATTTTTTATGTTAGAAAGATCATGAACAACATTTTCAAATATTTTTAGTGTTAAAATCTGCACGCGCAATTCTGTCCAAGTTTGCAGGTTAATGAGATTACCTGTATTTTGCAGGGGCACATTGAGAGCATCTGGGCTTAGTGAGGCTTAGAATTAGTTGTAATGGGTGCTACCTCCAAATCTTCGGCTCATGGTTCGTTCCTGAACTAATTACTTGGTTTTACCAGTTGATTATAACATAATAACCAGCTCCGGTCTGGTTTAGTTGCTTAATGAACCGCTGACTTCTTGCGCAAACACTTGTTTGTTATATGCTCATGAGGTAGATATGTTTCCGAAACGAAATCCTGGCGTAAATTTTGACTATGGCATGTTTACTTAGTCAGATTCATGAAAATGGCAGTTCCCTAACTAGTGTGGTCCAATATTACAAAACTTATAACTGTGAATAACTCAACCAAGGTAAGAAATGAATGAATGGCAGGGATGAAATTTGGGCGGCTTTCCATTAGTTTATAAATATATATGAATCTAATTTATTTTCAATTAATCAAAATAGAAATTTAAAACAAGATCAGATAATCACATTGCCACATAAATATATTAAAAAAGATACATGAGTTGGACAAGATGTCCAATGTCGTACAGTGCACTTTGTGCATTAATTGTTGGAAGCTGCCAAGTAAAAATTGAAGAGTCCAACCAAAGTTACATCAAATATAAATATCTACTATTGTACTATGATACCACTTCATATTAATGCCTTTACTCCTATGGGTAGAGGTACTAGGTCCTCCTTGAACAGTGCATTTGGAAGGTCTTGTGGCTGGAGTCAAAAGTCTAATGGTGGGTACCGAGACTAGTGCATGATTCTGCTCTTCTTGCAATGGTTGGTTTGGGACATGCTCTAGTGCTTTTTCCTCCTGGTCATTCTCCCCATCAAACCCCCCAAGAGAATCTGAATAACACTCTTTATTAGTCTCCACTAGCCACTTGAAAGTGGGGTCAATCTCATTGAAGAAGATGGGATAAATATTGGGTGGTTTCTCCAACCACCTCACTAGCAACTGAAGATTGTTGTGGACAAGCACCCGATTGTTTAGGTGTTGATATTCCAATGTATTGTGCTTTTCTTAGTATAGTTTTATATTCCAACTAAGTTGCAGGAGACGCCTAGTTTGGCAACATTCAAGTACTTGAAATGGTTGGAAATGTCGAAAATGGCTGAAGTGCTGTTGGCTTTACTGTATGATGTTTCCAAATCTGGAAACACCATATAGTATGGCCGAAGATGTTTGCAAGGCATTTTGATCATTTCCAGTGACTTTTTGGGTACTTTTAATCTAGAAACAGTGCACTGTATGGTCAACAGCATTTCCAAGGCATTTTAGTCATTTCCAGTGACGTATTGGGCACTTTTTTGGAATTCTCCAGGTTAGACCAAGTGCATGAGAGGGGTGTGAGACCCATAAGAAAATACTGCCTTGTCCGTTCCAATGACCCTTTAAGACAAAACAGAGACAGGGGGTTGAGCATTGAGAAGTTTCTCACCTTGGTAATTAATGTTAATATTAAATTTTTAAAGTAAAAGTTGACATTGCTTCATTATGTTTGAGAGTGGTTCCAACCTCACTGGACTTTGTATGGAGAAAGTAGAATTTCATATCCCATTTGGAATTCAGTAGACTAAGCAGTTTTCAGGATTTCAAGGTTGGCAAGATTGCAACATTTCCATTGAATTCTATCATGTATGAGTGTATGGGTTTGGCATTAATCAATACCACCAAGCTATGGGATTTTGCATCATGTAATCATCTATGGGATTTAATATAGACACAGGTCTCCTAAAATGTCATTTATGTGTACCATTCTTATTTTCTTGCAAAGCAGCATGTTAGTTTAAAAAAAATAAAAATCAATATATTCATATATTTTTTGTATTATTTTTATAATGTGTTTACCCCACAATACCCATTTTGGGGGGTCATATTTCCATGCATTCCCATTTTGGAAATTTGTACACGTTTCATACAACTTAGCTCCATAGTTGAATTGAGGCTTCTGTGATCCATAATAGTTGAAAGAATAACTTCGGCGTAAATCACATGTAGACAGACATTTGTCGACGCGTTTCGAACCAACTAGTGTGGTTCATCGTCAGGACACAAGTTTGAAGAAACAGATCCAGCTACACCTGTTAAATAGTCTGAGCAGAGACTCCAAAATGGCTATATTCGACTATAGGACCTAGGTCAAATTTTATATTAAATTTTTAATATATTATTATTTAAAAATATTATTAATAATATATTATTATTTTTTTATATATATATATTTTTAATAATATTATTAAATAAATATTATATTCATGGAAATAAGTAAAATTAGGTCCAAATAATAAGTGAAAAGTATTAAAAGTAAATTACTTATTTATTAAAATAATAATATTAAATTTTTTTATAATAATTATTATTTAAAAAATTTAATATTATTAATTTTGAATAAATAAGTAATTTACTTTAAATACTTTTCACTTATTTATTTGGACCTAATTTTACTTATTTCCATGAATATAATTATTTATTAATAATATTATTATATATATTATTATATATATATATAAAATAAGAATAATAATATTTAATAATAATTTTTAAATAATAATATTAATTTTTTTTAATATAAATTTGACCTGGGTCCTATAGTCGAATATAGCCGTTGGAGTCTCTGCTCAGACTATTTAACAGGTGTAGTTGGATCTGTTTCTTCAACTTGTCCTGATGATGAACCACACTAGTTGGTTCGAAACGCGTCAACAAATGTCTGTCTACATGTGATTTACGCCGAAGTTATTCTTTCAACTTAGCTCCAATTGCACTCACAACTTGAACCACTACAGGTTTGGCTGAGCACCTGAATTGCAATTGTTGACATGGTGTCTTTCTGCCATAGTTATTCCACCAGCAAACTGCAAAAGATAAGGAAGAAAGGTTTAAGCAAACAAATAAGATTGCATTCCCCTCCACTGCCAAATAGGGAAAAAAAGAAAACAAATAGGACATTTAAAAATGCATTGAAGTTGGTAATTAAATTGCCAAGTTGGCAATGCACTTTTCCTTCTCCAGATAGCCATTTCATAATCAAATAATAATAATCTGATAGCTTTTCTATTAAACTCCACCTCATTTTATGGATGGACATTCCATTAGATCTTGCCACTTATTCAGAACACAACCAAAGGAGCCTTCCATAGGGTTGAGCTAAGCCCTTGCTCCATGAATGAGACAATGTACATATTGTTCTGCCTATCATCAATCAAATACCATATGATTATGTTCCTGAGATCTCCCTTTTCACCCTTTGTACATAATATGATTGGATAGCATCTTCTCAAGTTCTATCCATGGCTTTATCCGGGTAGCTCTTGTAGGCTTCTCACCATATATAACAATCCAGGAATACTCTATAGGACTGCTTTTATCAGAACTAATGTGCCTCCTCTTGATAAGCATATGTTACACCAATCAAAATTCTATCGTCTATTTTATCATACATCCACAACCAATCACTATTTGTAATCATTTAGTTTTAGTTCGAAACCCAGATATTTTACACCTCCTCTATATTAGCTGAAATCATTGGAAACTTATTTATAATTCGATGTCTATACTCTTCATCCACTTCATTGAACAGTAGTAATGACTTAGACATGTTTATTTCCATACTTGTAGCTTTACAATAAATGTTCAGGACCTCCTTGATACTTTTACAGTTTCGTGCTAGAACCTTGACCAAATATCATAATGCCATCAACAAACAAAAGATGTGATATCACTGCTGACTTTGAGATTTTGATCCCCTTCATTTCCCTTGTATGTTTTGCATCGTTTACCAACATGCTTAAAACTTCAAACAATAATAGAAATAAAAGGGGGATAAGGGACATCCTTGTTTAAGGCCCCTTTACGTATTGAAAAATCTTGATGTAGAGTCATTTATGAGAATAGCATAACGAACAGATGACAAGCAGTCCATGATCCAATATACAGTCTGCAAATTCATCCATATCTAAAGGAGAAGTAGCCGACGGTACAACCAATTATCTTTGTCATAAACTTTGGCCCATCGACTTCTTATAATATTCTCTTGGAGCACTAATGACCAAGATTAAAACTTAATCTAGAGCCAAGATCATATCAGAGTCGATCCATGTGAGTTTCTAGAGAATTCTCACCTTGACTTAATAATTAATTTTGATTAATTAATCAATTTTCCTAAGTTTAGACTTAGGAAACATTAAAAAATAGGTTAATAATCTAATTAAGTCATCTATAGGTGGAATTTCCAGAAACGATTTCTGGGTTATGGAGATCTCATGTATTCTAGCCCCTCTCTCATGATTTGTGACTAGAACACATCTGATGCTACAAAAACTAACAATTATGACAATCATAATGAGTACCGTGAAGAAAAATGAAACTGAAGAATGAATGAAAGTACTACAACATGGATTTGCAAACAAAAGACTTGAGAAGTACTGGAGCTGTATTTGGTGCTACTGAAGAAATGAAAGAAGAAAACTTCTGACAAGTTGTGTTTGGATAACTTGATGATGATATAAGTAGCATTAGAATGATTGAGGACCCCGAAGCTTTGTGTTTACTTGTATATATATTTGAAGGTTTATTATTGATTGGGGTTGTGATTGTGCACGATCTCTTGGTAAAAAGGTTGAACATTTGAAGCATGCTTGGATTGGTGGATATATATCTGATTTAGTTGATTAGGAGAGATAAAGCATCTTGTGGCAGCAAGATGCTTGGGAGGACATTTGGTTGACCTATGTGTTGATGTTTAGATCTGGAAGTAGGGACGGTGGCGTAGGTCATGGAACTTCGACCTTGGATACACACCTAGATCCCTGGGTTGGCGTTAGAGCTTAAAAGCCTGACGGTACATAGAGTGGCTAAAGCTTGCGTACACCTTAGTCCCCCCCCGCGATTAGAGTACCCTGGTTAGTTATCTAATCTGTAGCACTGCAAGTGCTGTGACTCTTCATAGAGCATATCATTTTGAGATCTTCTGTGTACCTTTGTATATATGTAATTATGAATACCTCCCTAGTTAAGAGGGAGTGTTGAAAAATGTAACTAGTGTCAATCTTCATAATTGTATTTGAGTCATACATTTGTCAAATTAAAGAAAAATAAATTTTATTGTAAAAGAAATTGACTTATGGAAGAAAGGGTTTCATGCTTGGGTTAGTGGTTAATAGGTAAAAGCCTCCACTGCATGGTTCTAGGGTTTGTGTCAAGAGTCCTTGTCCTTGTCCTTGTCATTATGTAAGATACCCTTTTTGGGCTTTATCAGTCAAGAAAGAAATTTATTTTGATGTAAAATAAGTCTTCTAACCCTCCTCCACCAAGTCAGCATCAAACTGGACAAGTTGGCCTCATCAAGGGAATTTGACCTCATAGAGTCACTATATATTGGAGCTATTCGACCTCATTTGAAGCACCAACCAAGAAATTCAATTTGGAGTAGTTGGAAGCAGGAAAAGGGTGCGAAATTCAAGGAAGGAGGAAAACCTAGCGAAGGAGAAGGAAGTCTTTGTCAAGAAAAAGAAGTCGAATTTTCTCTCTTTGTCGTATATGTGCGAAGGCGCTGAAGCCGTAAGAGGGCTGCAATTGAAGATTTGAAGCTGGGTCGAAATTCTGAAGCAGTAGGGTCGAAATTTTGGTTTTGATGCAATTGATCTTTGAAGTTTGGAAGGACAGTTTGAGGGATGACTTGGTGGAGGAAGGTCTTTTGGTTTGGTCTAAGGTCTTAGTCTATCTCAATTTGAATTTGCTAGTGGAAGAGTTTGAATGGGTTTTCCATTATAAAGGGGTTTTAGCCCTGGTTGAGTGCCTATTTCTGGTGTTGTTGATCTTCATGTTTTGATTTGATGATTGCTCGATGAAAATAAGATAAACGAAGAACATAAAGAAAAGCTAATAAGACTACAATAATATCATAAGTAATTATCAATATAAGGAAATCTTTATGCTTTTCTAATTTTTTAACAAACATGAACCAAAAACCTAATTTTCAATGGCTGAGATCTAACCGTAAGATTAATGGCTCTCTTTTAATTAAACTATTAAGTGACCCTCTTTAGTCAGTTTATTAATTAAAAGTAACTTAAAAAGAAAGTTCACTTTATTAACTAATTAATAAAGTGAACTTCTGAAAAACATAGGATACTTTTAATGATGATTTCCATAAGTAGGTACTGTTATGGAAATACTTGTCTGAGCTACAAACACTAACATTTCTAGTCCAAATTTGGTGACTACATGAAAAATCTCTAGTTAGGTGCACTAAAGTCTATGCAAGAGGTCATCTAAACGTAATTGATGTGCCCATTAGCTGTACAGTTAACACAACCATGGCTTGGATGCTATTTGTACTTATATGAGTCTTCTCTCATGAACTCTGTTACAAACATTAAGTATTTATACAAATCATAGTTACCAATACTCGTTGTACTTGCACTAAGTGTTGTGTGGCTAATACTTGCAATATTTGTTGGTATTTATACAAATCATAGTTACCAATACTCATTGTCCTTGCACTAAGTAATTGTTGGGTCGGTAATACTTGCAATATTCATGAGCATTTGGGAGTACTTGTTAAGTACACTGTGTATCTCAATTCAATACATGTCATACTTGCAGAGACTTTTCCTTACATTAAAAATGTTCCTTTCTTTGTGTTGCTTCCATATTGCTGATTATATCAAATGTACTCATCTTAAGTTTGTTGAGTATGTAAGAGTCACCTACATTTATGAGTATCTGTTGAGTATGGTGATAGAAATTAAGTGTTGTTTGCCATGGAACAGAGTTTGGAGGCTATCTCCCCAACTCGCACTTAATGTTAAAAGCCTTAATCCACAACCTATGAGGGAACTACTAGGATGGTTACCAATGTCGTCTAAGCAACCTATCATCACTTTAGGATGTCTCTTTTCCGACTCAAGGGGAGTTTCCCTACTAATTAGGATTACTAGAGCTATAACAATGAAGCTCAATGGTGATGTGACGAGAGCTATCTCTTGTGGTTTTGCTAGAGCTATCCCTTCACATCACCATTGAGATAGCTATAACAATGAAGCTCAATGGTGATGTGATTTGAAGAGATAACTCTAGCAAAACCATTAGGGCAAGTTCAATGAAGGGTTGAGACTATAAGGGCTACATATGCATGCCACAAGAAGAGCTTAACATTGTTGAAAATGATTTAAAGTAATAGGAAGTCCTTGGAAGTGATCCATCAAAATTATCCCATTAGGATATGCCCTACACAATGAAGTATTAGTCTAGTTCCCACTTATGAAGATGTTAGATACAAGAGAATACCACCATGTATAAGATAACAAAAGATTCAAAAAGGAGAAACTCCCCTCATAATACCATTCCAATGGGGTAGATAATACCCTTCTCTTGGTCCCGTTGCCTCAAAATTTAAGAGGGCTTGTGAGTGATCTCGCAAGACAAGTACTAGACAAAGGGACAACAGTATGAGGTGGAGGACCACTGTCATGACAACCACCATCTCTTGCTCTTTAGTGGATTTTCACAAGGGAGGCTTCCCTATGTAGGTCACCTAATAGATATTCAAAGTTTAAGGCTTGGACGTGACAAAGATAGGCTAAGGAATGACACTCAACTTAAGGGCAAGGCTCAAACCAGTGAGGACAAGGCCAAGCATACCTTCCTAAGATCTATCTAGGGCATGCGACTTAGGGCTTAGTGCTAAGTGAATAGGTGAGGAAAAAGGCTCACCAAGGTACACAAGGCCAAGAAAAGGCTTGATAAGATATATATGATCAATAATTGGAGCGACAAGCCTTCAACAAGCCCCAAGTTGAAGCATAGGTTTAGGTTAGGGTTTACCGTAGGGGAAAATTACCTAGGTCTTGTGATGTTAGCCCTAAAATGGAATAATTTTCCGCGGAAAAGGATGAAATTTGATGCAATGAGGCTTAAACCACGTGAAAGACCATCCATAAGGCCAACACACTTGTTGTTGAATTTGGCCCTAGCCCTAGCCTAGTGGCTTGCCTCGAAGGGCAAAAAATGTGAGAGAAGAGGGGGAAAATATGTTCCAAGATGTTTTCTAAGGTGTGATCACCAATGTGGAAGGCCAGGCCAATGCTCGATTCTTGGGTGGAGTCTAAATGGAGACCTACTAATGGAAGAATCAAACCCTAATATGGGGTAAGGGAAAGAAAGACACTAGTTTTGAAAACCCTAGCTCCCATTTTATGAGGGGATAAAATTGTTGAAGATAGATGAACATAAAGATTCATTCAAGGGATTGTCACACATTCTATTGGGGTAATGGATACTATACTTTGCCAAGATTTCATAGAAAAATATTCAACAAAACTAGCACATAGAAACCCTAATAAGAACCATTCCATGGAATAGCCATAAAAAGATATTCAACAATATAGAATACTTACAAGAATTGCATGAACCAATCCTTTATTATCCCAAAATGATGTCTCCATAACAAAAGAATGTTTCCAAAAGCAAAATCTCCACAAAAGATCAAATCTCCACAAGTATAAAAGACTATTTTAGCTAGGCCAAATTCCTTCAAAGAGGCCGAATTGATCTGCAAGTGACGATGAACAATACAAATGAGGTGACTTCTATTTAGATGAGGTCTACCTTAATTAATTTTTAACTAATGAAGCCCCTAAGACAGGTTTGACATAAGATAACCTTGGGTTACAAGCTAATCCACTAGCTAAGTGACAAAATAAGCCATAATTGCCCCCCGTGTGAGTCGTAGCCTCTAGAATTGTTGATGTCATGCCCTTTTATGGCTCTAAATTCCATGTTACAGTGAAGTGAGGTCTGGAAAAGTGTAATGCTAGGATTGTTCAAAATTTGAGGAAACTCCCTCGAATCTAGCTCAAACCCTCCTTTGTGGTCCCAAGTCCAGCTAGGGTGCAATAATGTCATATCCATGGGTCCCCAACCGTCAAACCAAGGTGTCCTCTCTCCAAATGCAACAAGTCCTCCCAAGTATTTGAATTGGAGACCATCCTCATCTGGACTTTGAATCAAGTCTTGCCCACCAGGTTGTGTTAAGGCTAGCTTGGGGGCACGCTGGGTCCAACAGCGTCATCATGAAGAATCCTCATGCCAGGTCAATTTAGACCAATGTCCTAGGTCTTGACGGTGGTCGGGGACATGTGGCATCTACTTAAGTCATTAGGATGTCCAACTCCCTTAATGCTGCATCTGTCAAGCCATTTATCTCTCTGAAGAGGCCTGGGTACTAGTGGAGTGGGTGGCTTGGGATGCTGTGGATCACCTGACGAAAAGAACATGAACTCAAGTGAAAGCAACCATCCATCAGAGACTAAGATCATATATGCGTCTAAGTGGACCAAACTTGCATGTTAAGGGCATATCAATACTTCAAACAAGGAACACCTTCCGATATCTAACTAAATCAAGTCTTGTAAAGGTGTTCCCTACCTTGATAGAGGTGGCTAATGGTCAACCCTAGTAGGTGCTTCCAACCTTCAAGGGGAAGTGATAGTTCCAAGGTCAACCCCTCAATCAATAGGTGTTAGTGTGAATGTATGGTAATGGAGGGGAGAAGGCTTTATGGCCAAGTGCCATGGTCAAGGGGACCAGTTGATGGGGGGGTCCACATCTGGTTGAGAAATGTAACTATTTTCAGTCTTCATAATTGTTTTCTAGCTCATAACATGTTGTAATTCATATGTACTTGTAAAAAGAAGAAAATAAAATTTATTGTAAAATAGAATTTATTTATAAGCATGGGTTTCATGCTTTATTTATTTTATTTCTAGGTCAAAGCACCCATTGAGTGCTTCTAAGGTTTATGTCATGAGTCATTGTCCTTGTCATTATATACTAGGCCCTTCTTGGCTCGTTGTATCAAAGAAGATTTTTTTTTTTGTTGTTTCATGTAAAAAGTGTCACTTGTCACTCCACCAATTGAGATTTGTAGCTTGGGAGGTACTCCAAACCGTAGGCTTGAGGGTTGTGGATGAGTTGCCACACAAGTGTGGCTTGTGGGCTTGAAACCCAAGCTTGGGGTTTTGTACCCATCGATGTTGGGGCCAAAACCATGAGGATATTTCTACATGTGATGAATGGAGATGATAGAGGATGCTGAGACGAACCATACATAATGAAAATCATCAAAATCTAAGTTGTAGAAATGAAGATATTAATTTTTGAAGTTAATATTTGGGTTTGGTCAAGGTCAACCACACATTTAGAGATCTTGTGACAAGTTGTCAAGCCCACACATGTGACTTGATGGAGCTCTTGTATTGTGTATAAATATAAGGTGGAGGAGAGTCATTTAACATATCCAAGAAGCATATTTCAAGTCTACACATCAAGAAAGGAAGCACGAGTGCAGGCAGGCCGAGTGCGGGTAGCGCGATTGCAGGAACACGCGAGTGAAAGAACGCGTGAGTGCAGGAACGCGTGGGTGTAGGAACACGTGAGTGTAGGAAATTGCAAATGCAGGAACGCGCAAGTGCATGAACGTGTGAGTGCAGGAACGCCGAAGTGCAAAAACACGTGAGTACAGGAATGCGTGAGTGAAGGAATGTGAGTGTAGGAACGCGCGAGTGTGGGAACACGAGTGTAGGCAGGGCGAGTGAGGGCTAAGCATGTAGCAGATTGCACTAGGATAACGCAAAAGTTGAGCAAGGCTCGATATGTATTGTATTGATGTGTTAAGGTTGAATTGATGCTAGTGGATGGTGTCCTAGGAGAGGACAGTTTGGAAGTCTGTTAGTAGCAAAGAGGAAGGGTTTCCTAGGTGGTTGGATGCCCTAACTAGGAGTAGATGCTACAAAAGACTTAGTCACTCATGGATTGTTGGAGGGCAGCGTGAAAGTGGACTAAGTGTGGATAGTGATTTGGCATTTATGGTTCGCTGGAGGACAACGTGATAGTGCCCAAGTTGGAGCCCGGTGTGAAACACTTTGATGGACAAAAGTAGTTGCTAGAGTGGCAGTTGTTGAGCTCAAGGGTTGATGAACCACAGGAGCAGTTGAGCAGCCCTAGACTTGTGTGGAGAAGGACTTCTACAATAGATTCTGGGCAATCCTCCTAATCCGTGTTCACTGTGAGAGATGGACATCTTGCAGTGATAGGTGGCAGCCCTTCGTGCCCTATGTTAGTCTTCGTTGGAGCAACATAGGAAGACTCTAGTGGGCTGAAGTCCTTGAGTAGATGAGGAGCAGCAGTGGGCAAATCGAGAGTTGTTCACAAGTGGAACTGTGAACAACTCGACAAGAGTCTCGATGTGTTGTGCGCTTGATGGACTAAGATACAATTAGTGAGCAGATTGGATAGCCGAGGTTCAGTGACCAGATAGACTTGGATCATTGATAGAGGTAGTGTTACAGATTAGGGGCCGAAGGACCGGGCTGGTATAGGGTACGACCAAGAGGAGCTAAGAGAGCATGCGACAGCTAGATGGTTAGAGCAGTGTTGATAATATCGGTATCGGGAAAATATCGGCGAGGGTCCAGAAAATATCTTATCGGCAATATCGGCGAAAATATCGGCAAATATCGGCAAGCATAAAAAATATTTTTTAAAATTTTTAAATATAGCCGATATTTTGCCGATATTTTCAAAATATCGTGATATTTTGCCGATATTTGCCGATATTTTCCGATATTTGCCGATATTTTCAAAACAGAAAATATCGCGATATTTTCTCGGCGATATATCGTTTTTCCGAAAATATCGCGATATTTTCAAATATCGCGATATTTTCAAATATCGCCGATTATATCGCCGATGGGTCAGAGTATCTTGTTGAGGGCAGATTAGTTGTCGATGGACAACCACCAAGCCCCAATTTTTGTATCTTGTATCAGTGGATGTATGAGGGCCATTAACCTTGGTACGAGAGCCTTAAACTTTTGTATTAATATAATGAAGCTGGGTTGTACAAAATATTGTAAAAAGTTGTCTATATTTTGTGCTCTGGTAGATTTACTGTTGTTTATATGCTGTTGTGCAAAGTAGTATTGTTGTGATTCTTGGTTTGGTAGCGTCAGATATTTTAAGACTCTATCCTAGACCCAAGTTCGTGGAAAAACAACATGGTACTAGAGGGTATCTGAGCTACTTTGAGGGACAGTGAATCAGAGTGTGCACAGTGAAGCAACTCAGAGGGAGTTGTGGGTGTCTGGATCATGGAGCAGAGGGTTCAACTGAAGACATGGATTTGTGGTCTTGACTGGCTTGGCAGCGAGATTGGCTGGGAGTTCTGGTGGATTGGTGGTGAACCTAATGCACTTCGGTATGTTGTGTGGTGGTTTGCAGATCATGGACTTCCTATGTCTCGTCATGAATGGTTGGGACAACTCGAGGGTTTCTTTGGCTTAGACAAGATCAACTTGATCAAGATGGCTTCATGTGATGGACTACAGATTGGCAGGATAGAGTCTTCATTGGATCGTGATGTTGCATATCCGAGATTGGAGTGATTTGCACAAGTTGTATTTGATCTAAGAGGATGAGTGCTTGTAGGACTAAGCCAATGGAGATCGTGTAGGCTCAAAGGGGGTCTAGCCTCAGAGGGAGAAACCCTATGGAGGTTTGGGATCTTTAGGTTTAGATGTGATGAGGCAAAGGCGCTAACAAGATTGCAGGGTTCATTTTACAGAGTATGCTGTAGTGGTGGATGCTAGATGGGCTAATGTCGTCAGTATTGATGGTGACTTCCTAGTGTTGGAAGTACCTTCCTCACTAAGATGGAGTGTTGAGATTTGTAGCTTGGGAGGTTCTCCAAACCCTATGCTTGAGGGTTGTGGAGGAGTTGGCACACAAGTGTGCAATGTGGGCTTGAAACCCAAGCTTGGGGTTTTGTACCCATCGTTATTTGGGCCAAAAACATGAGGATATTTCTACATGTGATGAATGGAGATGATAGAGGACGCCAAGCCGAACCGGACATAACGAAAATCGTCAAAATCTGAGTTGTAGAAATGAAGATATTAATTTTTGAAGTTAATATGTGGGTTTGGTCAAGGTCGGCCACGCATTTAGAGACCTTGTGACAAGTTGTCAAGCCCACACATGCGACTTGATGGAGCTCTTGTTTTGTGTATAAACAAAAGGTGGAGGAGAGTCGTTTAACATATCCAAGAAGCATATTTCATAGTCTACACATCAAGAAAGGAAGCGCGAGTGCAGGTAGTTCGAGTGCGGGTAGCGCGAGTGCAGGAACGGGGGAGTGTAGGAACGTGTGAGTGAAGGAACTTGCGAGTGCAGGGACACACGAATGCAGAGACACGTGAGTGCGGGAACATGCGAGTGAGGGCTGAGCATGTAGCAGACTGCATTGGGGTGACGCGGAAGCTGAGCGAGACTTAGTATGTATTGTATTGATGTGTTAAGGCTGAATTTATGCTAGTGGATGGTGTCCTAGGAGAGGACAATTTGGAAGTTTGTTAGCAGCCAAGAGGAAGGGTTTCCTAGGTGGTCGCATGCCCCTACTTAGGAGCAAATGCTACAATAGACTTGGTCACTCGTGTATTGTTGGAGGACAACGTGAGAGTGGACCAAGTGTGGATAATGATTGGGCATTTATGGTTTGCTGGAGGACAGCGTGATAATGCCTAAGTTGGAGCCCGATCGGCAACACGTTGATGGATAAAAGTTGTTGCTAGAGTGGCAGTTGTTGAGCTCAAGGGTTGACGAACCAGAGGAGCAGTTGAGCAGCCCTAGACTTGTGTGTGGAGAAGGACTTCTACAGTAGATGATGGGCAGTCCTCCTAGCCCATGTTCACTGTGGGATATCAACATCTTGCAGTGATAGGTGGTAGTCATCCGTGCCCTATGCTAGTCTTCATTGGAGCAATATAGGAAGACTATACTGCGCTGAAGTCCCTGAGTAGCTGATGAGCAATAGTGGGAAGATTAAGAGTTGTTCACAAGTGAAGTTGTGAACAACTCGACAGGAGTCTTGATGTGTTATGCCCTTGATGGACTAAGGTACAACTAGTGAGAAAATTGGATAGCCGAGGTTCAGTGACCATATAGACTTGGATCGTTGATAGAGGTAGTGCCGCAGATCGGGGGCCGAAGGACCGGGCAGGTACATGGCACAAGCAAGAGGAGTTGAGAGAGCATGCGACAGCCAGATGGTCAGAGTATCTTGTTGAGGGTAGATTGGTTGTCTATGGACTGACAACAAGCCTCAGTTTTGTATCTTGTATCAGTGGATGTATGAGGGCCATTATCCCTGGTACAGGGGCCCTAGGTTGTTGTATTATTCAGTTGGATTAATATAACCAAGTTAGGTTGTACAAAATATCGTAAAAAGTTGTCTATGTTTTGTGCACTAGTAGATTTACTACTGTTTATATTCTGCTGTGCAAAGTAGTATGGTTTGGTAATGTCAGAGATTTTAAAACTCTATCCTAGACCCAAGGTCGTGGAAAAACAACAAAGTTGGCCTCAAGTGTAGTCAAGTCGCCCTAAAAAGGCATGATCCAACTACTATATATAAGAAGGAACTCGACCTCATTTGCTCTCACACCAAGCAAATTCGATTTGCAATTGAAAATGAAGGAAAAGGGTGCGAAAATGTCTAGAAAGGAAGAAGAATCTAAAGTGAAGGAGGAAGGATCATTTGTCAATCTAAAGGCCTTGAAATTCTCTCTTGTTCTCCCACATGTGTGAGTTTCTGGGTTACAAAAAGGGGTCAAAATTGTAGGTCTACAGTAGAGGTCGGAAGTTTGTTGTAAGAAGTTGAAATCTATGGTTGTTGCAGTATTGAAGAAGGTTGACCCTTGTGGGCTAGAAGTTGGTCTTTGTCATCTTGAAGGGACTATCTTGAGAGGTTGACTTGGTGGATTGGAGGAAATCTTTGTCTTGGTCAAACGGTCTGGGTTGTCTCATTTGATTTGGTTCTAAAAGAAGAGATGAAAATTTTTGGGTTTTCCCCTAGAAGAGGGGTTTTGTCGTGGTTAAGATCCTATATCTTGTCTCCTTGTTATTTTGATGTTCGCACATTTATGTTTTGGTAGTTGCTTGATGATTAGATGATAAAAAAGACATAAAAGAAGTTTATATGTTTGCAAAGAAATCACAAGTAATTATCAAGATATGATAATTTTTTCGCCTTTCTAATTTTCTAACATGGCATCAAAGCTAAGGTGAAGAAGAAGGAAAAGGCAACTTGAAGGTCAATTGCTCTCACAAGGATTCAAGAAAGGTCATAAGAAGAATTCCTAAGGACATTACCGTTTGTGAAAGGGTTCTACCTAGGTATATATATGGGGCCCTCATTGTATTCACCATCATCTCACTTGTATATCTATCCCATGATGGACATTCTTATATACCAGATGTTTTGAGTATTTTACTGTGTATACGAACTTTGTTTTTTACATTGGTATTAGAGCATTCCTCTGGGTATACGAACTTTGTTCGTTACATTGGTATCAAAGCATTCCTCTAAGTATATGAACTTTGTTCATTACATTGGTATCAAAGTTGTTCGATCCTCTGACCGCCTAATTGTTGTTGAAGGAAATGTAACTAGGATCGGTCTTCATAAATGTACTTTTGATATTTGTATTTAATTAGGAAAAGAAATATTATTTTTATAATATATGTCAATGAATTTCTTGCTCATTGAAATAGGTCTAGCACTATTTACAGTGCTATAGGTGAGTCAAATAGTCAAAAGAATAAGTTGAAGACCTTAAGGGCATGTTATACCTTGTGTGTATATGTATTTGGTCAAGGGAACACCTCCAAACAAAGTCACAAGTCTCTTCCTAGCAAGGGCACCATCAAGAAGCTCATTCAAGCTCACAACTCCACCAAAGAACCATTCGAAGTCTACTCTACAAGTCAGCCTACAAGCAGCGAGACAAGTCGGCTTAAAGAGGAGGGACAAACCTCTATTTATAGAGGCTATCCACTCATACAACGTACAACAAGAGCTCTGTAATCAGTGAAGAAAAAGCAAGCAAGACAAAGTAAGAAGGTCTCCAAAGACAACGAAGAGAAAGGGTACACCACCGAAGTATTGAAGGTTGTTCCAAGGGCTGCTACAGTGACACGTGCGGAATCTGAGAGTTGTCCTTGCGGTTAGGACAACAGTAAACCACAGTCACTTATTTACGTTCGATTAGGGCTAAAACTAGGCCTACAAGGCCTACTAGTCTAGCATAGAAGAAAGACCTTCAAGCGAAGAGGAAGGGCACTCAAGCGAGGAAGGAAAGAGGCTACAACAACAAATAAACAGTCACACGTACAAGAATTTAGGGCTGCTGGGCAGTCACATCCAATCTGCACCTACACTTTGAAGAAGAAGCTCATTTCATTAAGAAGGTGAAGGAATCATCATTTGGAAGGGTTGTCATCAAAGGCTTGTTCTCTAGAGCAAGTGCAACAAGGTTTACTAGCAAGTTGAAAGAAGAAAGAAGTACTAGAAGTAGGAGGACGAAGTGCCAAGGTGTATGTTGCAGAAAGGAGTGGAGACTTGACTTGTGCTTGGAGGATCTCATTGTCAGGGGCTAGGGTTTGGCATTGATCAAAAGAAGCTTCAATAAGAGAAATTCACTAAAGGGTTTTCCTCTCAAGAGTAGAGAGGTTTTGGCCTTGGCAGAGAGCCAACATCTTGTGTTCTTGTTTTATGTTTTGTTCGCATTTTGATGAAGTACACACATATGCACTAATAATAAGAAGAAGAAGAATAAGCTAACAAGAAAAAGTTAAAAAGACTCCACAAATTGTTAACAAGTAACGAAGAATCTCACTACACTACTTTGCCCTAGATTCATCAACAACCGCTGCACAGAGCCAACCTGATTTGTTGAGAAATCCAAAAGATGACAGCTAAATGATTTCTCTTATTATGACATTATCTTTTGATGTTTTTCATTATTATTATTTGTTCTTTTGAATTATCTTTTCTTATCATCAAGACTAATGCCAAGCAACAAATAAAAGAGAAAACAAGATGTAAGCACGTTGCTAGGGCAAAACCCAACTCTAGGGGAAAACGCAGTCAAAATTTTTCCTTCAGTAGATTCAAGATGAGACGACCAACACCCTTACAACTTATGCTCGAGACTACCTCCATCAAGTCATCATTGTTTGTTCTTCCTTTCACTTATCACTGTAATGACCCGAGATCTTATCATTGTCATAGCACTATAATAACATCGAGACTTCATTTTTGAGGTGGCACTGAGACCTTCTCACTGTGATAACACCGATCCCTTCTCACCGTGGTGGCACTGAACCTTTCTCACTACGGTGGCACTGAGATTGTGGTAGTACTGAACTGTGGGAGCACCTAATATGTGATAGCATCGAAATTATCTCTGTTCTTCATTTGAGCTCCTTTAATGACATCGAAACTTCTTTACTGTTATTTCACTGAGAGAACTTTTGTGATAACCGAACTTTATTTCAGAGATGATCCAAGCTTGTGCTTCACTGTGAAATGCGAGTTTCTTAGGCTTGTATATATAATAGTTTCTTCTTGAAATAGGCTAACATGTCTTCATGAACAATTATCATCATTTTAGGTTAGGCCAACATGATTTCAATTAAACGAAGCTGACATGATGATAATCTATTTGAAGCCGACAGAAGGAGACTTGATGGAGGAGTCTTTGACCAAACAAACTTTTACTTTTTGACTCAAGTAAATAATCCTTAACCATACAATGGAGGCTTTACCTATGACAATTGACCCAAGTATGAAACCCATGCTTTAACAAGTCAATTTAATAATAATAAAATTCTTTTTGCTTTCTTTTGACAAATATATTACATTTTGACTTCAAGTACAATATTGAAGACCGAACCTAGTTACATTCTTCAACACTCCCTCTTAACCTCTTAACTAGGGAGGTATTCATATTTACATATAACCACAGAGGTACATGGAAGATCTCAAAACACATCATCTAGAAGTTTAGGCTCCGCAATTCCATGGATTAGATTCCTGACCAAGGCAATCTATCCATTGGTCTCTCAACAATTTAGGCACCGGAATGCCACAGACTAGATTCCTGACCAAGAAAATCTATCTGGGTGGGACTAAGATGGACTCAAGCTTTCAGCCTCTCTAGGTACCATCAGGCTTACTTACTAACCATCAACCCAAGGATCCAGGTGTGTATCCGAGGTTAGAGCTCTATGACAAACACCACCCTTCCAACTTCGGGACCTAGACATCAACACAAAGTGCTGACCAGATGTCATCCCAAGCAATGCTTCACTCACAAAGCCTCAACACACCTTGATCTAGCAGATCAAGGACAATAAACTTCTCTCGATCAAATTGATCGGTAACCGACATGCTATCAAAATCTTCGAGAGATTTACTTGTACAAACACAACCCCAATCAATAATATACTTTCACATGTACATAATTAAATACAAATTTCCACGGTCTTGATGTTGCTTTTCGACACTGTAGGGCTATAAACTGAATCTTTGACGGAAGATTCCTCAATCATACACTTTCCTTCACATGCAACAACATATCCTTCAAAATGCATTTTCCAATCAAGACTATGCTATGCACTTCCTCTCAACCAGGAAGCTTTCCTCTATCCAGGCTCCCTCTTAACTCAAGGAGATTTCTTTTATCCATGTTCCCTCTTAACTAAGGGAGATCAACTTCTTCTTTTTGTCATCAGAGAATCTTTCGTGGCTTCCAACCATATCATCAGAGTTATCATTACCATCACATCATGCTTATCAACTTTATTTTCCTAATACCTTCACCACTCTAAAGATTGTGTACCTGCACAACTTAGATAACAAGCACAACCAAATTTATAGAAGCATGAAGTTAGCCATATTAGAATCACATAAGCATTAGACTTTACAAACATAATTAGCAAGAGACTATACTTCAATACTTTCAACTTCTTGCCTAGGTTTTGTTACAAACCCTAAATCACATCCGCAACTCATCAAGATATCAAACTTATTATATCTAGGGTTTCAATATTCTTTTAATGACATGACACAATCTTTCATATAGCAAACCCTAGAAACAAATCAGATTAATACATCGAACAACTTTCAAATTTCATATGTTAGACTTCCTACTAGGATTTCATGTAAACCCTAGATTTTATACATGAGTTCAAACAATCAAAATCAATCACAGCTTAATCAACATTATGACTAACATCTACTAGGGTTTGATGTAAACCCACAATCTCAACAATTACTATACAAATAGATTCTAGATTGTTAAATCACACATACTAGAGAATTTAACTACTACTAGGGTTTAGCTGCAAAACCTTAGATATACCAAACAACATCAAGCTAGAATATCAAACTTTGACTAGGGCTTGTTTCCAAACCCTAGGACCCGTGACCATCAATAATTAGATCAACACTCATATCTAGGAATTCATTATTAATTATAAGCATAACATATGTCAGGCAATATTAACACATTAAACATATACTGACCTAGACGAATGAACAAATACATAACTAGGGCTTCATTCCTAGGATCATACTTTAAATACATACCTAGGGCTTGATTCTTAGGATCATACATTAAATACATAACAAGGTTTGGCTTGAAGGCCCAACCAAACCCTAGGGATCTAGGGTTTCAGTTTATAACATATAAAACCCTACTTTACCAAAACTTCAAAGGTTTGGGATTTTATACAACACCATTTCAACCCTAACAACTTAGGGTTTTCATGATTATACCAAAACCCCAAACAAACATTATCAAAATATCAAACATAATAGCAATTTCTTTAGACCCCATCAATAACCCTAAGTAGATTAGGGTTTCATTCATTTTCAACATACCCTTAGCTTAGGGTTTTCGAAGAACCTGTCTAGGGTTCTATAAGAACAATCAAGGATTTAGGGAGGGTAGATTTATCAAAAGATGAATCACCCGAAACAAGAATCCTTATGATTCAAGACAACTAGACATGACAATATTAGTAATGTAACACAAATTTCAAAATAAGATGAACGTACCTTTTAAGAAAATTTATGTAGTCTAAGACATACCTGGAGATGTTCAAACCTTGTAAGGATTCCTTGAAGTGTTCTTCTTGTATTCAACCATGATCTGTAATACATACTCTCAAGCAAAACATGTGATACCAAGAACATGATTTAATTTCTTAAGTTAGATAATCATGAGAATGGAATCTTATGATATCGAAGATCAAGTTATTCACTCTTTCAATCAACATTAGGACTTTTGCTTGAAATCCTAGATTACTTGTAAACCCTTAGAAGATAAGGATTAAGTTTCTAATATGAGATTTTTGTATGTTATCTAGGGAGTACAGTCTTTATCCTTGACTAGCTATAAATAAGGATTTTATGAACCATAAGAAACTTATGAATATACGTACCTTGTGTTTACGTACTCTGATTTTATATCTTATTAGAATTGTTGAATGTGCATCTTATTAAGTGACAATACTTACTTGATGTCCTTGAGCTGGTACCTTGGATTTGGACTATTAATTTAGATCCTTAAGGCTTGAATCTCCATAGGACAGACTTCGGATTCCTTTCATAATCTTCAAATGTTTTAGGTCTCGGATTAAACTCATAATAGAACTCAAAATTTTAGACCAGACTTTATATATGTAATTTGGACTTCAAACTGTTCTTTGTAGCAAGCCCATAATTGTTCCTCAATGTTTCAGTCAACCCTTGCTTCTTTCATTAATGTTGAAAATTTATCATGCTGTAGTTCTTGAGGCAACCTTCTTTCATTAATGTTTGTGATCAAACTATAGATGTCCGAACTCTTCTCTGTGCATTTGAACTTGTCCAATCCTCATTCTGAAGATGATCCGAACTGCTTTCACTGTGGCATATTGGAAACCATCATTGAGACGTCCGAACCTTCTCCTTCTTCTTCAAGTCGTCTTTAATATGATAAATAAAGACTGAACTTGTTCACTTTCATTGAGAATGCTTCAAAGATGTATAAGTGGTCTTCAAACTACATTTGACCTTGACCATAGCTCTGATACCATGTTGAGAAATCCAAAAGATGGTAGTTAAACGATTTCTCTTATTATGACATTGTCTTGTGATGTTTTTCATTATTATTATTTGTTCTTTTGAATTATCTTTTCTTATCATCAAAATTAATGCCAAGCAACAAATAAAAGAGAACACAAGATGTAGGCACGTTGCCAGGGAAAAACCCCACTCTAGGGGAAGACCCAGTCAAAATTCTTCCTTTTGTAGAGTCAAGATGAGACGACCAATACCCTTACAACTTGGACTCAAAACTACTTCCATCAAGTCATCCATGTTTGTTCTTCCTTTCACTTATCACTGTAATGACCCGAGATCTTATCACTGTCATAACACTGTAATAACACTGAGACTTCATTTCTGTGGTGGCACCGACACCTTCTCACTGTGATAACACCGAGACTTCATTTCTATGGTGGCACTGATACTTTCTCACTGTAATAACACCAATCCCTTCGCAGTGTGGTGGCACTGAACCTTTCTCATTGTGGTGGCACCGAACCCTTAATTGTACTGAGGCTGTGGTATTGTAGTAGCATCGAGATTGTGGTAGTACTGAACTGTGGGAGCACCTAATCTGTGATAGTATCGAACTATGGTTGGCATAGCACCAAAATTATCTCTGTACTTCATCCGAGCTCCTGCAATGACACTGAAACTTCCTCATTGTGATTGCACTGAGAGAACTTTTGTGAGAACTGAACTTTATTTCAGAGATGATCCGAGCTTGTGCTTCACTGTGGAATGCGAGTTTCTTAGACTTGTATATAGTTGTTTCTTCTTGAAATAAGTTGACATGACTTCATGAACAATTGTGTCATGAGTTTAGGTTAGGCTGACATGATTTTAATTTAACGAAGCCGACATGATGATAATCTATTTGAAGTCGACAAAAGGAGACTTGATGGAGGAGTCTTTGACCAAACAAACTTTGACTTTTTGACTTAATTAAATAATCCTAAAGTCTACAATGGAGGCTTGACCTATGACAGTTGACCCAAGCATGAAACCCATGCTTTAACAAGCCAATTTAATAATAATAAAATTCTTTTTGCTTTCTTTTGACAAATATATTACATTTTGACTTCAAGTACAATTATGAAGACCAAACCTAGTTACATTCTTCAACATGATCTGGCCTTTGGCCATCAAATCTTCGTCAATGTTGTTGCCATCACAATTGAAGTGTTTCGCTACATAGCTTGGAGATTCTCCATTTCACGGTTAGGTCCTTGGCCATCTAAAAAAAAAAGAAAAAAAGTTTATAAAAGTTATTTCACGGTTAGGTCCTTGGCCATTTAAAAAAAGAAAAAAAGTTTATAAAAGTTAAAAAAAGAAAAAGAAAAGAAAAGAAACAAATCAAAATACAAAAAAAAATAAATATAAAATGTACATATTTAAAAAAATCATATATAAAAATTTATTATTTAATAAGAAGAAAATATAGATAAAAAAATTATTTAAAGAAAAATGACATACTTGGGCCATTTGTAGCCAGCAATACGTCGCCCCCTCGACTGCCATCCACACCTGTATCTGCCTTCTTCGTTCAGTAAGTCATTGCCATCCTCAGTCCACAGTCGCCTACGAGCTGCACACCGCAGTCCTTGGCTCGGGCAATAAGATTTCTGCCATCGCAACCCACCTACTCCACTGACCAAGTACCATCACCTATCTCTTTGTTTTGTTGTCCCTCACTATTGACGTCTTTGTATTCATTTTCATCCCCCTTGTGTTCAAATAACCATAGAGCAACATATATCCATTGTCGGTTGTCGTTGTCCAGGCCTCACGATGTTTAGATCTCACATCTTTTCATTTGTCGCTGTCCAGGGCTCACGACGTTTAGACCTCACGTTGTTTTATGTGTCGCGCTGCTCTCGACTAGTTCCAACCACCGCCGTACCCTGTTTGCCATTCATTTAATCCTCTGTCATTTTTCTTCTCTTCACATTCGTGGTAAACATTGATCTGTCACCACTGTTCCTTGTTCTCAAAAGTCAGGGAACCTGTACGGTGAACCCTCCCGGTTTTGGTTCATAATTATAGTTTACATAATTGAACTATAAAATTATATAATAAAGTTATATAACATAGTAAAAAAAAGAAAAAATCAAGTTATAAAATTGTTAAAAAGATATATAGAGTAAGCAAAGATCAAGTTATATATATTGAAGAAGTGGTTCTTCCATACGAACAATATAACTTCCTTAGTCAAAGTATCGTTGACAAAAAATTATCGACAAGCAAAATGGAGTCTAGCTCAGAAATAAAGGAAGGAAGATTTTGGGAAACCTCACATAATTATGCTTAAGTACTATTTAGAATTGAAGGGTCTATTGCAGGAAAATATTTTACTATTGCTATCTAATCGACTGAAGATAAAAATGATATAAAACCTAAAATCCCAAATCAGTTAGTGATTCCTGAGTCAAATATAATCGAAAAATTAGACTGTTTTGGCAACAAAAATATGACAACCAATTTACAATTAAACATTGGGGGTTATACATTTATATTGCAATTCTCAGTTCAAACCCTATGGAACAATCATGGTGACATTATTTTGGGTTCACCCTCGATGGAAACTCTAGGATCCTTCATTTTAAATGTGAAGATGGTTTTTAACATTTTCCTACAGGAAGAAGAAAATAATACTCTAGGGCATTATGTTGAAGCCAGATTTAGTAACACCAGAAGACATACAAGATATCTCAAAAGTATTTTTTCAAGAAAATAAAAAGGCAATACAAAATATCCAAACAGAAGTTGACAAAATCATCGCTAACAAAAATGAAGAATTTTCTCAGCTTAAGGACCATAGTGAAAAATTGCTAACACAAATTAAGAAGCTTAAGAAGGAAAAGAAGTCGTTGGAAAACAACGTACAACTTATTGAGAAGGAAGCATCGAAATCGTCAAATGTGAAAATTCAAGTCGAAGAGAAAGGAATAAATACCAATCTAGTGAATATCACAACTCAAGAAGAAGACAAGTTAGTTGAAGAAAAGACGCACTCAAATGTTGCCGGTCAGATGATGAACATTCCAAGTGAAGGTTCTGTAACCAACTCAACAACATCGTCACCTAAAGTAAATAAGGAATTTGCCAAACACGTGATAAGAGAAGATCAAATTACTAGTACTCCTTATGGACACCGGAACCACAAGAGAAGACATCCCATATTGAAGTGAAGGTTCTGTAACCAACTCAACAACATCGTCACCTAAAGTAAATAAGGAATTTGCCAAACACATGATAAGAGAAAATCAAATCACTAGTACTCCTTATGGACACCCGAACCACAAGAGCAGACATCCCAATCAATCTGCGCATCTGTATCACTCAAAACAGAAACAACAAACTCATGTTTTGAAGAATAATGATGTTGACACTGTTAATCTAGGTCGTCATTGATGTCAATATGGAAGTGTTTGTGATGGAAAATTCTTGTGACGTGTAGTTTCCCATTGATGCCCATTGATCATAACACTGGTCATGGAGGATCCAAAGATTGAATACAAACATAATAGAAACAGTGGAACCGAGGAGGAAAGATATCGGAAGCCATCAAAAGAGAAAGAGAAAGAGTAAAGAGGAGAAGCCATGAAGCCAAAAAAAGAGAGGAAGAGTTCATCAGAGGCCATCAAGGAAGCAGGGTATCGCATATGCCCAAGGGTAAGTGTTATCAGAAGAACAAAGAGCAACAACGATATCAAAGGAGTAAAGAAGAAAACATCGGAGGAGCCATATTGGAAGTATCGCATGTAATATATGCCCAAGAAGAACCGACAGGAAGAAAACAACGGAGGAGCATAAACAGAGTTATCAGAGGTCAAAGGAAGATAAGCCACAGGAGCAACAACTATCGGAAGAGCGGAAGAGTGAAGAGAAGTCACAGGAGGAAGAACCCAAGAATAAAACCATGTAATAACACTGCATCAGAGAATTTATATCAGAGGAACTTTATCGGCAATTCTATTATATTAAGTTATGTAAATACTGCTCAAACCCCCGATTGCAATATAATGGAGTCAAGAAATGAACGGTGGAGATCAAACCCAAGTGCTTGTGGAGGAAGAATGGCGGAGGAATAGATCTGGATCGACAGATCTGTTAGATCGACGGTGATTAGCAACTGCGGGGGTAGGAGAGTATGGATTTCCTTGATCGTGGCTGAATTCCTGCACTCAATCCTAGCCATCGATCTCATATTCAACTCTTAGATCACAATCAACTGCAGGGGTTAAGGCCGTTTTAATCTGTGTGCCAGTCGAAGTGCCGCAAACCATAGATTGCGATATAAGTTGCGGACTCGATGGTCCCATTACAACATGCCCTAATTAATATCGTATCCGCCGTATCGGAACCTTCGCGTCGCAAGTTATGAAGGCTTGTCACATTAAAACTCCGATTGCGATATAATATGCAGACTCGATCAGTGTATGGTAACAGCCCTAATGCAATATCACATCCGCAATATCGCTAGTTTCTAAGGTTTGTCAAACCACCGATTGCGATAAGGATTTGGACCTGACGAGTTTATTAACAACTGCTTAAGATCATATCACATCCGCTTCATCGGCAGTAGTGGAATCACTATGTTATGTGCAAACCTCCGAAAGTTGCGATTGTGATTGCGATTAATGTGGGACCTCCATGTGGGTATAGTGTTGGATGAATATTAAAAAAAAAGGGCCTCTCTGATAAAATCTTTTAATGTGCAAACTCATAAGTCGGTCTCTCCTCCCAATGAACGTTACTTTTGGTTATCGACAAAACTCATATATATACAAGTTGAAAGGCTTCACTTTAGGTAACGGATTTCGGGCATCTATCACAGAGAAGAAGGATAGTTCACAACTCGTGAATGTGAATTAGCATACGAAAAAGGAAGCTAAAGGTCGAGCGAGCGAAAAAGGAAGCCAAATGTTGAGCAAACGAAAGTGGGAGCCAAAGGTCGAGCGAGCGAAGAAGGAAGCTAAAAGGTCCAGCGGAAGAAATAGGAAGCCAAAGGTCAAGCGAATGAAAGTGGAAGCGGAAGGTCGAGCGAGTGAAGAAGGAAGCCGAAAGGTCCAGCGGAAGAAGAAGGAAGCCGAAGGTTGAACATTCTGTTGACTGGGTTATTTATTGAAAAGCTTGGACTTGTGTTTGGCAGCGATTGAGATAACAATTCAAAAGGATCTAAGAAGATTATTTGAGTATGAACAGGGTTGTTTTTAATTGAACGCACAATATGAAACTGCGACAGTCACTCCTCTGAAGCAGTCACTCCTGAAGCATTTACCATGATAGTGAGAACAGAGGCTTGAAACAAAGAGCTGTTTTTGTGCACAACTTAGTGCAGTTCATTGTAGACACATTGAAGTTATGTGAAGACTATTGTAGATCATGATGGCTATTTGAAATTATCATGAGGTAACTTTGCAGACTCTGTGTGGGCAATATGAAGAGTTGTGAAGACTCCTTCATATGAAGACAGGTTGTCATTGATGATGTAGCATGTAGACTACAGTGAAGTTGTATTTTGGGAGCAGAGAATTACTATCAAACATATCTAGACAAAATATAGTAGTGGGTTGTAGCCCAAAGGGTTGGTGCCTTGAAGGTTGGAGCCTTGAACAAACAAGGTTGGTGCCTTGACAAGATAGGGTTGGAGCCCTATATATATTGTACCTGATTTATTGTAAAGATTATATTAATAAAAGCATTTATTTCTATTGTTCATTTTGTGTTCTATATATAAATGATTTAACTGGTAAAAATAACAATTGAAAAGGAATACTGATTCACCCCCCCCCCTCTTAGTATTTCCAACAGACACAATCCACACTGATGATAACAAATTGTCCTTGCTATCACGTAATTGCCAAGTTTCACAGAAGATTAATTTGGGATGGTCTAATCCCTTCTTAGTGAGACAATTTTGTTTATCACTTAGAGGATCTTATCATCTTGTATCAACGAAGATGGCAAATCGAAGAATTCCAAAAGATGTGAATAGATTACAAAAACAAAGAACAAATAGCATGCCTTGTTAGCGATAAGTTTTGAGGACAAAGCTTTTTGAAAAGGAAGGCAATGTTATGAATATTATTTATATGCAAATAATGTGAATATAGTAATGATTAATTAGTGAACATTAACTAGTGATTAGTATCAAAGAGGCATGTCTCTAAGGACATGACCATTTGTGAAAGGCTACATACCTAGGTATATATATGGGACACTCATTTGTAATCACCATCATCATCTCACTTGTATTCAAATATTCTTATATAATATATTATCTGTCCCATAATGGACATTATTATATACCAAATATTTTGAGTATTTTACTACATATACGAACTTTGTTCGTTACATTGGTATCAAAGCATTCCTCTGAGTATACGAACTTTGTTGGTTACAGAAGAAGCTCGTCTTTCCTTGATAGGAGGTAAGCAAGAAGATGAAGAAAGTACCTCAAATGCCTATTTTGCTCATTTCTAGAAGAAAAGAAGAAATAAAAAGTTCAAAGGGCCAAAGAAAAATCATGGAAATATTGACCTCTCTAAAATAGAATGCTATCATTGTCATAAGATGGGACATCATAAGAATCAATGCCCTGATAATCCTAATAACAAGAAAAGAGAAAGGGACCAAGCTACAGTTGCTATTGATGATAATCCTCCAAAGAAGTCTAAAAATGAGGATTTTGAAGTCAAAGACTTATTCTATTAAGTCTCATATATCCTTTACTTATAGTATAGGTTATTGGTTTAGTTCTTGTAGTGCTTCTCTTATGTTTGACTCTAGGATCGATCTTTCTTTTTGATTTCTAGGGTTTATAGATTTAATATGTTTTGCTAGAAAGTTCTTGAGTTGTTTTGATGAGTTAAATGAATCACTCACAAGACTAGGTTGATGTAAGATCAAGAGGGAGCTTCCCCCCTTTTCACAAAAGATAAGTATCCTATTCTTTGTTGATTTCCTCTATATTTCTAGCTTCATCTTTTCTTGTTTATAATCCTTACTCCTGTGTTTCCCTTGGAAGGAAAGTTTGTAGGTATACTCTAAAGAATGCTTGCAATAAGGATTATGGCTAGATTCAGAGGCAGACTCCAAAAGAAGAAAGAAGCTTTGTTGCAGAGGGAGCCCTTCCCCTTCAATAAGGAGACTCTACAAGGTTTGTAAAAGGAGTAACTCAAGGTATGTAAAATTGCAAGATTTTGCAGTAGATAAGAAGGTATGATCATTTTGAAATCTACTTTATATTATTAACTCTCTCATGCTCAAGGTTTTGCTGTAGAATCGTAAAGATTCTTATTTGTTAGGGTGATGGATCTTTAGATTAAATCAACCCTTTTCGTACTATCTATCTTTTGTTCATTGGTAAAACCCTAACCTTTAGGGTTCACTATAAAGACCCTAGCCTTTTAGGGTTTGTTGAATATATCTAGAACATATGATGAAACCCTAGCTTTTAGGGTTTGATGAATTAGTGTTTATAACAAAACCCTTATAATAGTTAATGTAAGATCCTAGGAATGAAACCCTAGGTGTATATGTTTTCCATATGGTTGAACTTGAAACCCTAACTTGGTCTAATTGTAAATCTAATGTTTTTAGTATCTAGGGTTTGTGAGAAAACCCTAGCAAAGGTTATTGTAAGAGTCTAGGGCATGCAAGTGTAAACTTAGTTGATTGCTAACTAGGTTTATGATTTGAATATCTAAGTTTTGGTAACCCTAGATGCTCTCTTTGTGATAACATGCTAACCCTATATTGATAAAGTTTATTTCATGGTCTTGTACATATACATTTGTGTGCTTGGTTATACTTGTTGTTGAGATTTGCAGGCATATAGTTTGCAAGAGGTTGTAAAGTTGTAAGTCTGTGTTGTGTTTGATTATGACCTTGTAATGAAAGGGCGCTGTAAGAACCCTGATGACATTGAAGTTCACATTATGATTAAAAGATGAACTTGTTGCCATATGAAGATAAGAGGAATGAAGTTTTGGAACATTATCCGATGATATGATGTAAAAGAAAGAGTTCGTGACATTGAAAAGTTGTGGATGAACGAAGAAAAGTGCATATCCTCCATTATTAAGGAAGAGGACATGATCTTGGAAACATGAAGAACATTGATAAAAGAAAGAATGAGATCAGAGAATAGTTGAAGCACTACTGATGGTTATTCGTGTTTGATGAGGTTGTGAATGAGACTTAGTTGTTTTGAGAAATGTTGAAAGTCTAGTTTGAAAAAGAAGTTAGAGAAGGAAGCTTCCATCAAGACATGTTTGGATATTATGGTGAACTAAATAACATCATAATAGGCGAGGACCCCGGAGATTGTGCTAGCATATATCGATACCAAGAATCTATATATTGGAAGTAATTAGGATCGTGTTGCTATAGTATGATGAACAAGTAGTTGCTGTGTTGATTTGGTTAAAAGGGAGAGATGAGTACGATAAATTCCTTGTATGATGGTACTTGGGAGGACATCTTCGCTAGGTTGGTATTGAGATCTCATGTTGTGGCTTGGCCTTGATGATGTCTAGATCCCTGTGTGGGAGGGTATCTTGGTCTTGTGGAGCTTCGTTGTTGTGTTTGACCTTGATGATACATGGATCCTTGAGGGATGATGTCATGGCAAGAAGGCCTAGATGTTATCTATATCCAGTTGGATTGATACCAGGGCTGTATCGTAATGGTACCTATAGTGGCATGTTGCCTTGATGACACCTTAGTCCCTGATAGTGTCTTAGATCCTTGTATTAGTGTCTCGGAAATGACACTTGGATCCTTAAGTTGATGGATCCTTGAAACCGTGTCCATTGACACTGGGATCTTTGATGTGTTGGATAGCTTAGCAACTTTGGTATCCCTAGCATTGCATATGCTGTTGTACTCTTCTTGGAACATTTCAAATTGAGGTCAACCTTGTACTGGTTGAACAATTATGAATACCTCCCTAGTTAAGAGGGAGTGTTGAGAAGTGTAACTAGTATTGGTCTTCATAATTGTTGTCCACCTCATAACATGTTGTAATTCATATGTACTTGTAAAAGGAAGAAAAAGAAAATTTATAGTAAAAGAAAAATTATTTATAAGCATGTTTTTCATTCTTTATTTATTTTGTGTCTAGGTCAAAGCACCCATTGAGTGCTTCTAGGGTTTATGTCATGAGTCGTTGTCCTTGTCATTATATACTAGACCCTTCTTGGGCTCGTTGTATGTAATATCCCAAACGAGATATTTTGCAGAAATCTAACTGAACCAAAATTACTCCATAAAAATTTCCATTTATTTTAATAGAACATTGCCATGTAAAAATATAAGCAATAGTATGTAGCAAAATAACAACAAAATGAACAGGAACAATCCCAACTTTTATTATAATAGGAACTCGAGTTTACATGCTGATACAACAAAATAGCTGATATGGGAAACTAGCCTCAAGAATATGCTCCAATGCTATGTTGGCCCTCCAAACTGAACTGAATTGCATTGCTAAGCTTTCCTATGAATTCTAGATAAATTCACCAAGGGAAGGTGGGTACTCGCCCAACCTCACTGAATCACCTGAGGGTTTCTGTCCTGGGGCTACAAATGAAATAGAGAATCGGGTTCTCAAACCTCTCATACAAGAAGAAGATCAAATCCAAGATGTCCCCTAATGGCCTCCTCTTTTTATAAATTTGATGGACCCCTCTAGAACCTCCTATTTTATTATTATTTTAATCATGGAGCACTTTTCCCTCTTTTTATTTCAATTAAAATATTCTTTTTAATGTGGGAAAATGGTAAGTTGACCACCATACTCTCTCCAACCACTGAAAGCCACTTCCCAGCATCCCATGTTGTAGATCTTCTCGTTCCGGTTCCAATGAGCTATTACACTGAGGTGTTCCATCAATTAATCCTCTCGGAATGCCACTTCGAGCATAATTAATCAAGTTAGACTCCATAATAATGCAATTTTTTGGAAGTTGTTGGAATGCAACGGAATGAAAGGCAAACTGTGCGGGTGATGGAATATGCCAAGTGAATGACATCAAATTCCGTAAAAACTCCTCAAAACTCCCTCGGAACCCTTGATGACATAAACCTGCTCCCATGAGATGGCCATCCCGTGCCCTGTAAATCCACCCTGACTGTACTATGGAGGAAAATACAAATGGGGATATGACATTGTATCAAAGAAGAAAATTATTTTTCATGTAAAAAATGTCACTTGTCACCCCTCCACCAAGTTGGCCTCAAGTCAGTCAAGTTGGCCCAAAAAGGGACGATCCAACCACTATATATAAGAAGGAACTCGACCTCATTTGCTCTCACAACAAGCAAGTTCTATATGCAATTGAAAGTGAAGGAAAATGGTGTAAAAAGTCTAGAGAAGAAGAATAATCTAAAATGAAGTAGGAGGAACCATAATTTGTCAATCTAAAGGAGCCAAAATTCTCTCTTGTTCTCCAACATGCGCGAGTTTCTGGGTTGCAAGAAGGGGCCGAAATTGTAGGTTTGCAGTAGAGGCCATAATTTTGTTGCAGGAAGTCGAAAACTGTGATTGTTGCAGTATTGAAGAAGGTTGAACCTTGTGGACTAGAAGCCGATCTTTGTCGTCTTGAAAGGGCTATCTTGGGAGGTTAACTTGGTGGATTGGGGCAAGTCTTTGTCTTGGTCAAATGGTCTTGGTTGTCTCATTTGATTTGGTTCTAAAAGAAGAGGTGAATTTTTGGGTTTTCCCTTAGAAGAGAGGGGTTTGCCCTGGCTGAGAGCCTATATCCTGTCTCCTTGTTATTTTTATCTTCATGCGTTTATGTTTTGGTAGTTGCTTGATGATAAGACGATAAAATAAGACATAAAAGAAGTTAATAAGTTTGCAAAGAAATCAAAGTAATTATCAAGATACGATAATCTTTCTGCTTTTCGGATTTTCTAACACATCCCGACTGTATGAATGTAAAGGAGGGAGAAATCATGGAGAGGCATGAGCTACCTTGCTCGACCTTCATTTTCCACCCCTCTAGTGCGCCTTCTACTTTTTCTTGATAATGCTTTTTTTTTTATGGTGCATGGCTCAATGGTTAGAGCTTGCCCTTTATGATGTAGCCTTTTGTATTACCCCTTAAGATGAGTCAATTCATCACTCATTAGGGTTGGGACATGCAAGGGTTCCTTTTGATGTAAAGGAGCATCATGTGCTTAGGATCTGCTTGATGCTCGATGAGGAGGGTAGAGCTCATGCTAGGCTTTTCCTCACGTGCTAATTTATGTCTTGGGCATTTTTTGCATTTTTATTTTTTGTTGTGGCCATGATATGCTTTAACATTCTTTTTGCTGCATCAACCTCCAGGGAAATATTTCTAGACCCTAATCAAGGATTGTGGACATGAGGGTGCCAAATTCCAAAGAGCCAATGACAAGGTAGAACCGGAGAATGGATGTGGTATATGGGGCTTGTAATGTGTGGTGGAAAGTTTCAAGTATGGTGTTGGGTATAATGGACATGCTTCTGTCATGTTCTGACCACTTCCCAGTTTGAGGGATCTATTGGTTCAGTTCTGATAACATTGTTCTAAAATATCCTAGTGTTTTGCTCCCTACATGAGGTTTCCTAAACAAGTGCAAATATAGAGTACAATGGTGATATGATCTAAGAGAGCTCTCTTCTCTATTTATATATACAATAGGTGAGGAGGCTAACATGAAATAAGGACATGTGTCTATATAAGTAACCAACAAGGGTTCCTTTTGGAGTGCTTAACAATTCATGAATACAAGCGTCACAGAAGGGTTTATCCAACCCAGAAGATCAAATGCCCTCCATGTATGATGCTTCTTGGGCTTAATGCTCCTCCTCCAAGATGCATTATCCAACACATTGTTAACCCAATGCTCTCTCTTCCATGATGGTTCATTATCATCACATCCAATTAATTTCATGTTCTTATTTAGGGTTTACTTGCATAGGTTAACCTTCACATTTCAGAAGAGCAATCCTTAAATTGCACGAGCAATCTCTCGAAGAGGATCCAAGATTTCTTTCCTTCTCCACTTGTCTTCTCCTAGTGCTCTCTCAAGAACCCTAGCGTCTTGCTCCTTACATGAGGCTGGATTGGCCCATACACCGGTGATCAGCCCTATAAGGACCAGGCTCCCATAGAACCGTGAGTCCTCATGAAAAACCTCCCAAGGTCCTCCAATCCAGTTCGGGACAAGATTGCCAAGATGAAGCTTTCAAGGGATGAGGCATGGTCTGACCAATCATAATGAATACAGACTCGAAAGCCAAGACACCAGGTCCAGGATGCCTAACAGATGGCCTCACATGGTTTTTTACGAGGTTTTGAATTGTGACCTTGGGCTTACAATGGTGATGAATGATCTGCTTGAAAAATTCTATGCACTCCCACTGATAGAGGGGCAACAGGCATCACACCCACTGTAAATAAATCCATGCCAACCATAAATGAATTTAAACACACTGGCATTCAGTGGAACAAATCAGCCATTATCACAGGCCCTCCTGGGCATCTCACCTTCTGAAAAGAAATCCATACCAGAGATCAATCAAGTAGATCCACAACCTATCACATATGCGAGCTCCTTGTTTGTGTGACTAAGGACCCCTTCAATGCAGCTATTTGAGTGTTTAGTCTATCGAGATGACTGGTTAGTCGAATATTAGATGGCTGGTCAGTTATGTAGAGTCTGTTTAATAACTTCTGAACATTAGAAGATAAGTCTTTGATATCTTGTACATGGGGTTTCCGTATGAACAAAGTTATTTATTACTTGCATCTCTCTTTTTGCAGATAAGCCTTGAGACAAAGAAATGACACATCAGACCAATATAGGATTCTACTTAGTAATGTCACAAGGGGAAATGGATTAAGAGAACCGAATATCAGGATCTGAAATATTATATAGTATAAATGGCTGTGTATTAAAAATAGCAGGGTGTTATTATGGAAAATGGACGTATCTCTCTCTAGTTCAGAAAAATAATGAACGAACACACCAACATAAATCACAATTCAATAATTCAGATCAATTTATGGACATCACATTCCTTTATTAATATATCTTAGAACTAAAACCAAATAAACATCAACATGCCATCAAAGGAGCTGTCTTAACATATATTGCACCATAATCAGAAAACTGGTCTGACAGAATATCCTTACAGAATCTTACTTGCAATATGGGCCATTTTGCCAAGTTTAAATCTTCCGAATTCTGTTTGTGATAGGAAGCACTTAAGAGGCCGACTCCTTAGACCTACCTCAATATATTTTATCTGATTAGCTGTCACCTACCTCCCAGATCTCTAATTATCGTGATTTAGAGGTCTTTTAACAATTTATGCATGATTTACATAACTTAACCAGGCATACCAGATCAAGTCCCCTGGGTTCTTTTCATTGATTTATTTAATCCAGGTCATGTCTCATTTGATTTGTTTTCTATCCAATGCTTTCTATCTCTATTCTGTTGGCCTCTTCTCCAATATTTTCTCATTATGACAATAATTTGTTAAATATTCTCATATAAAAGCACATTAAATAAGGTTCCATCTTGAAAGAAGAGATGTATATTGGAACACATCAATATTCATTCTAATTACTAGTAAATGTTTCTATCAGCTGCAGCCTAGTTTTTCTTGAGGAACATCCAAAGGACCCTCTGGCCATGAGACATTTTTGACCCAAGCAAATTGAGTTATATGCAGTAGAAACTGTTTTACTACCTATGTTGAAACCTCTGGTGACGATGATTCTAAAACAGTCTAATACTGTTTTAAATTTTCAAACTGCATTTTAATTTTTAACTAAAAGAGAGTAGAAATTGCTATATCAGCCTCACATTGGGGTTTTTATCCTTGACTGTAGAGTATTTATGCTAGATTTCTCTATTATCTGCTCATCACGTGACAAATTAGACTTCTAATATTCAAATTGTTTACTATATTCGTTTGGAGTAAATGTTGTGCTTGAACAATGCATTTAAACAAAGTAGCTATTTATGGCGTGGATTTACATAGAGAGCTGAAGTATTAACATAACTTTTCCTGCTTAAATATACACAGAAGTTCCAGGCTGGAGGGGGCAAAGATTGCTTGGGAAAATGAAATCATTCACTGAAAGAGATCGTTCTGCAAAACATGTAGCATCATCTTCTGCAAATAATGAGGATCAAGGATCACAATCTGGAAGAGGAGTTACCAGGAATTGTTCAAAGGCTAAGGTAGATGAAGGAAGCTCAAGTCACTGCAAGGAAAAAATATATAGTTTGCATTCATGGAGAGAATCTCTGAAGTGTTCAATGGGTACATTGGAAGATGCAAACCAAAAGATAAAAGTAGAAAAGCTGGTCAGGTCTTCAGTACCAAGGACTGGTTCATGTGGTAGGAATATTCCCATGGATAATGTTGTTATTATTGATGATGAGGATGATGACACTGGGACAAGTACTTGTGATGTAAGTTCAGATAATGAACAAGATGACCATGATTCATGTATAGAAATTAATTCTGGCAATGTAATTTCTGATACAGAACTGGATGGTGATGATGAAAGCATAGAAAGTGATTCTAGTTCTAATGAAAGTACAAGTTCCTTATCCAAGCAAACTGTAGAGCAGAATCCTAATGCTTGGCCACCTAGTTCCCAATCTACAGATCTTTCTGACGACGATGATGATTGTCAAGTTGTGTTTGAATATGGCAGCCAACCACCGTTTACTTCAATGGGAGGTACTCAAATACATCACAAGCAAAGTTCTTCAGGATATTATAGAAATGTTCAAGATTTGAATACTGATAGTTCTGATTGCGAAATTCTGGAAGCAACTCACGGGGAAATACGCCAAAAGTGGGAAGAAGCAGCTTTGCGGAAACGAAGTGCCCAGGGCTTAAAGCACATGCAGCATGAGGTTGAAGTGGAGCCTAGTGTGTCTGGTTCAAATCTTGGAACAAATAGTCCTTATAGGGGTGATGGGCCAGAATTCACAACCATTTGGCAAGATGATCATTTTGAATATGTGAATGTTGGGCAGAAGCTGAGAAATCCATCTGATTTTGAGAGTGAAATTGCTATGAATGATACTTCATATCCAATAAATGTGACTATGCATAGAATGTCCAAGAGCCTTGATAAAGAGAACCCATCTAAATCTGGGGTGTGCACTTCTGTTGGGGCTGTACCACTTCATGAGGGTACAGTTGAGTTAGATCATTGTAGAGACACAAACAAACTTGATGGAAGTGGTAAGAAGGATAGAACAAAGGAACCTTTGCCAGATATTGCATGTCATCAATGCCCAGAAGAGGAGAACCTGCATTTTTTCGGCACTTCTAAAGGAGTTAGTTCAGAATCAGGTGTGACTGAGAGTCTGAGAGAATTGATTGGTGATCGTGAAAAATTAAAGGAAACTTCTGAGTTCAAACGTGCCGATGAAGAAGAGTGGACACGCCGACAACTGGAATTACAACAACAGGTCTATATCATCTGTCTATGATATCTTCTTGTACTTGTCCATTATTTGCTATAATTTTTGTTTCTGCCTATTACAAGACTAAAATTGTAATATTGACAATATGCTGTAAATGTAGTAATTTCTCTCTCCTATGTATAAAATGTATCTTCTGCATGATCTAAGAAGTCATAACATGGTCGCAAGAACAAGGGCCTGTGTTGCTGCTTGGTTTTGCTAAATATTCAAGGTTTTGGACAAATTACTCTTTTTCTGTTAACGAGTACATAGTAAGATGCTTTTGGTGGTGTTAGCCCACCCATTATTGTGACATAAGTCACTGGGGGCTTGAGTAGTTGGTCAAGCGTGGGTGGTGATATCCCCCCCACTAGGTTTCAGTTCTCCACAAAGCAAACTGGCATGTTTATTCCCTCTGGAAAGCAAGGGGGTGTCATGGTTGTGTAAGCGAGTGAAGCACGAGTGGTGGACACTGTTCATAGCCCAGTTGTCTACGTGTTTCAACCAAGGTGTTTATTGGATGGCATTATTAGTTAAAAGAAGCTTCTTCAAGTTTCTGTAATTCTGAAATATATGACGTTTATATAGAATATATAAGAAGATTAATACTATAGGACTGATGTATGGAATAGAGTTTTATTATACAAGTATATTGATACATTGTATCCTTTCATAGATACAATATTTTTATTATATAATTTTTTTAATCATTAATTGCTTGTTATGCAACAGTCTATGCTTTCTTGAATTGCTTTGGTCTCGAAGCGTTGATACACTTGTTTGGGTTGACATCAATTCTTTAATAAAGCAGGGCATACCTCAAAAGATTCTGATGATGTTTGGGGTAAAGGTGCTTTTGAACAATCAAAAGGCATTTTGCCATATTTTCCTTAGAACATTGTTAACTTGTTTGGTATGTTCTTCTTTTAGAGTATGTTACCGGATTCATCAGGCCTGGGGGATGGATTCATGGATCCCTGGATCGGATACGGATTCAGATTTGGATCCACCCAGGATTCGTCTGTAAAAATGCGTAGCAGAAGGTTGTTTGTTCAACTGGGCATGAGATAAATAGACCAATTCAATAGCCGGGGTATCTTTGTAAGTTGTAACACACATCGACGAGTGTGCCTATGATTAGTATTCACAATACTTTGCAGGTCAATGGTTCAGGTATCTCGCTTACTAGGGGCACATGGGATAGGGAATCTCTTTATAGCAACTACCTAACTACATCTGACTTTTACACCATATAGCTTACAAATCGACATTTGTTTCACCTCGGCCTCTAATTGGTGCTCTCACTTTGGCTCCCACATTATCATCTACTTGGACTTCATCCTTTGATTCAACACTAGTTTTGGTTGGAGGCCCCAACATCTACATATGTATCTACAGACTTAGCAAATTGCAGGACCATCCATATAGTGCTTCTGTCCATCAAAACTATTACTTAAGCTATATTATAATTATTAGTTAAGCTATATTATAATTTATTAGTTAAGCTATATATATATATATATAGATATTTATATATTTAAAGTTTATATATATATATATATATTTAAAGTTTATATATATATATATATTTTTTATGATTTTATTTCTAAAAACCATACACATAATTTTATTGTTTTGTACTTGCAATTTCCCTGTTGTATGTGGATCCTGGTTTTTCAAAAAACTGGCGGATCCAAATATAATTATAATTATATAATTATAACAAAACCATATATGTATAAAGTTTGTGTATATATATATATATATATATATTTATTTATTTTTATTTTTATTTGTACAATTTTATTTCTAAAAACCATACAAATATAATTATATTGTTTGTACTTGCAATTTCCCTGTTGTATGTGGATCTGGGTTTTTAAAAAGACTGGCGGATCCATGTCTGTATCCAGACGCAGATCCTGGTAACTTAGTTTTTAGATGAGGTGGTGCTAACTGGTAGGCTTTGATGTGTAAAAAGATTTATTCCTCGCACTATGTAACAATGACCTTGCTACTTGAAAAATTATAAATTTTCTCTCTTAAGTTCACTTGAGCTATTGGTTTTGCTAATATTGTGTCATTTTTGAATTTTTCCCTGGTAGGCATGGTAAAAATTAAGACATCATTTCAAAATTGCCCATATTAAATGGGATCTATCATCATATGGATTTGTTTAAAACTTAATAGAGGGTACAAAACTTGATAATCTCTTTAGTTGGAATTCTTAGACTAGATGGACAAATTTACTTCTCGAGCCTTGTTCCCTTTAAAATTTTGCATTCCATCAAAATTACTTAATATGACTACTAGTAGTAGTTGATATTCGCTTTGGCACAAATTTGAGTGTATCTTTATGTTGATTACTTATTAAAAACTGAAAGTATAATTGTAGTCAAAGAGGGCTTCTTGGGTTACTGAGAATGAAGTGTTGCCATTGCCCCTCACCAAGGTTCAATTCCCCCAAGCTCACGTGTTTACCTCTTGACAAAACCTCACAAGCAGGCCACTTGATTAGTGGACATTATCATGGCCGTTAAGTTGGACCAAAGGTCACATGCCACTAGTTGTGGCACAATGTCCCACCTCTTGATAGTTGGTTGATGCTCGACACTTAAAATATAAAGTAAACGTTCAATGCCTTCAAAAACATATTTTGATATTTTAGGAGGCATTCAGTATTCTTTATATTGAAATGTTATTTCAACATCATTACTTATTATTTAATGCATCAGATTTTTTTGAGGATTTTGATCTTCTTTTGCATGTTTTGAGTGTTGTAGGGGTCGTAGTTGTTGAAATATGTAACTAGGTTCGGTCTTCATAATGACATGTGTAATCATGATCTTATGTGTTTGATGTAAAGAGAAATAAAATTATTATTGTCATTCTTAGGGCATGGGTTTCATGCTCAAGGTTATTTGATTTATAGGTCAAGCACCCATTGAGTGCTTCTAGGGCTCGTCTTTGAGTCAACAAGTCATAAGAGTCATTGTCATGTATGGAAGACCTTTTTGGGCATGTTACATGTTGTAAAGAAAAATTTATTTGAGTCAAAGATCCTCCAGGACCTAGTCAATGTGCAAGCAACAAGTCAGCGTTCATAAGAGACAAGTCAACCTCATTTGAAAAGGACATCAATCAAGTTTGCGGAAGCACAAGAAGAGCAAAGGATACCTAGTGAAGGGGAGGAGACTCTAAGGGAGACTCTAGGGAGGAGACTCTAAGTTTTAAGGATTGTTTTTGGGCTATACACCTCACATGTGCGAGATATTTAGGGCTACTTTTTGCTGCAGAAGTATTGAATTGCAGTCACACAAGGAACTCGAGATTTGTCTCTAAAGAAGTCCCCATTGCAAGCCAAGCTTTGTAGGAGAAGAAACCATCCCAAGCGAAGGAGAAAAAGAGGGTAAAAACACCCTAGTCTTCCACACGTGCAAAAACTAGGGTTTCTACAGTAGCTGAAAATTGCAATCCCAGTTGCGGGTCTGAAGCTGAGGTCAAAGCAGAGAGTTGCAGTAGTTGGATTGACTTAGGTTGACTTTGCTAGAAGAAAGTTCTTCAAAGGAGAAGTTTGACTTGGACTTGGAGGGGTCTTGGACAAGGGTCATAGGTCTTGGAATTTGTCATTTGAAGTTCTATAAGAAGAGAAGAGTCCTTATGGGCTTTCCTCTCATGAGGAGAGGTTTTGGCCTTGACTGATAGCCTATATCTTTTGTCCTCTTGTCTCATTGTTCTTTATGGTTTGGTGGCTGTTTGATGATAAGAACATAATAATAAATAAGTGAAAGAAGAAGCTAATCAAGTTAAGTTTAAAATACATCACAAGAAGTTATCAAAGTAAGAGAAATCACTTTATCTAGCTACCCTAGATTTGTCAACATGGTATCAGAGCTAAGGTGACAAGAAAAGGAAAGGCAGCTTGAAGAAGGATTATCAAAAGGAGTATCAAGGAAGTCAAAGACATGAAATCGTCAAGAAGGTCTAGTCTACATATCATTTTGGAGAAAGGATTTAAGGAACATCAAGAAGGACCACCCATCTCATCAAGGATTGTACAATCTAGAAGCAACTTCAAGGAGAAGACCTCAAAGACTACTTTTAAAAAGGACCCTACATCCACACAATCAAAGAAAGACTCTACATTTGAAGTAACTTGGGGAGCCTCGACATTCTACACTATCATCCAAGGAAGCAAGAAGAAGCGTTGCCATCATCATCAAAGTCATCAATGTGATTTCCCTCTCATTGAAGAAAGGATCACTTTTCAAAGCATACCTGAAGGAAGACATCTTCATAAAGAAGACATCTTCTATTATCAACGTCATCAAGAAAGGCATCAAGTTGAAGATTTCATCATCTAGGAGTATCATCACTTGACAAGTAAGTATTTTTATATCTATGTTTGAATTTATCAAAATGGCTTCATTTTACAAGGAAAGCAACAAATTGGTTGGGTTATCGAAATTCCTTGCATGGAGAAAGAGGACAGACTTGATCCTCATAGAAAATGAAGTGTTGAAGAATGTAACTAGGTTCGGTCTTCATAATTATACTTGAAGTCAAAATGTAATATATTTGTCAAAAGAAAGCAAAAAGAATTTAATTATTATTTTAATTGACTTGTTAAAGCATGGGATTCTTGCCTGGGTCAATTGTTATAGGTCAAGCTTCCATTGTAGGCTTTAGGATTGTCAAAATCAATTTTGTTTGAAGACTTCTTTGTCCATCAAAGTCTCCTCGCTGTCGAAGGACTCATCATCAAGTCGGCTTCCATAAGCAAATTCATGTCGGCATAATATAGTGACACAACTCTTCATGATCACATGTCCGCCTATTTTCATATGGCAACAACTATATATACAAGTGTGAGGACTTTGCATAAACACAGTCAACAAAATTCGGATTGATTTCAAACACAATTTCGTGAGACTTCTGAAGCAAGTGCACATTACAGTGGAGATTAAAGACAAAGTTTCGTTGATATGTCAAAGCGTATGGTTCGGTACTATTTCAGGGGAGATATCTCGGTGCTATCGCAACAAATGGGTTCGGTGCTACCACAATGAGAAGGTCTTGGTGCATAACATAGTCTATTATAGTGATGTTGTTCTAGTGATGCTATCACAGTGACTTTTTGTTATTACAGTGATGCTATCACAGTGACTCGGTGCTATTACAGTAGTGCTATCACAGTGGACAAGTCTCAGTATCGCAGTGGATGAAGGAGCTCAGATTGATTGCAGAGACGATCTCTTCAAAGATACAAGTGTGAAGAAGGTTGTCTACTACACGAGCAAAGAATAGACTACCATAGAACTAAAGTTTGACATGACAAGGTTGGCTTGATGGATGGAGGTAGTCTCGAGTCTAAGTTGTAAGGGTCTTGGTCGTCTCATCTTGAATCCATGAAGGAAGAATTTTGACCGGGTTTTCCCCTAGAGTGGGGTTTTGCCTTGGCAGCGTGCCTACATCTTGTGTTCTCTTCTATTTGTTGCTTGACATTAATCTTGATGATAAGAAAAATATAATTCAAAAGAACAAATAATAATAATGAAAAACATCACAAGATAATGTCATAATAAGAAAAATTGTGTAACTGCCACTCTATGGATTTCTCAACATGGTATTAGAGCTATGGTCATGGTTAAAGGCAATTTGAAAACCACTTATACATATTTGAAGTATTCTGATTGATGTCACAGTAATGAATTTCAGCGCACTTTGGTAAGATAAGGTTGGATTAGTTTCAGAAAGAAGAATTCGTGGAAATACAGTGACAAGATCTTAGAAGTGTGGCAAGAACACTATAGGTGTTAGTTTAGTATACAAATCATATTGAGACGGTTCAGAGAATGGGTGATAAAGTTCGGTACAATACAGGTTTAGTGCATCCTAAAAAAAACTAGTTTAGTAGAAAGGTCAATATAATTCAGTGAGGAATTCGTAAAAGTTGCAGTGATGAACTCGAGACATCTAGTATCACAAGTATAAGGTAAGCACAAGCCTCAACAAGACAGTTCGAAACAATTTTTGTAAAATTAGTTAACAGACTACAAAGGAGTCCAATTCAGATCAACTTTAGTGATGAATTTGTGTGATCTAAGTGCGAAGGTCAGTGTAAATAACAGTCACAGTCATAAATGAGAATTCGGCTCAGTGATATATGATATGTATAAGAGATGAAGCATTGCTATGTGTAAGGTTGAAACAATGAAAAGGTATATTCTATCTTTCACTCGTTGAAGAAATGGAATTTGGTACAACTGCTTGTGGAGATCTATCAAGTACAAGGTACTAGCTCAACGAAATCAAGTAAGTATTTAACAAGATGCACTTGCAACAAATCTAATGAGCTATTAAATCAAAGGTACGTAAACACAAGGTACATTTATGAGCTTTTAGATCATTATTATCTCTAATGATCCTTGTTTATAACTAGTCTAGGATAAAGATTGTACTCTCTAGATAACATATTAGAACATTAATGCTTATCTTCTAGGGTTTACTAGTAATCTACGATTTCAAGCAAAAGTCCTTGATTGGTACAATTGCTTGTGGAGATCTATCAAGTACAAGGTACCAGCTCAACGAAATCAAGTAAGTATTTAACAAGATGCACTTGCAACAAATCTAATGAGCTATTAAATCAAAGGTACTTAAACACAAGGTACATTTATGAGCTTTTAGATCATTATTATCTCTAATGACCCTTGTTTATAACTAGTCTAGGATAAAGATTGTACTCTCTACATAACATATTAGAACATTAATGCTTATCTTCTAGGGTTTACTAGTAATCTACGATTTCAAGCAAAAGTCCTTGATTGAAAGAAGGAATAACTTTTCATAGGATTCCATCCTCCATGGTTATGTAGGAGATCTAAGTTGAAAAATTAAATCATGTTCTTGGTATCACATGTTTTGCTTGAGCGTATGTATTACAAGATCATGGCTGAATGCAAGGAGAACACTTCAAGGGATCCTTACAAGGTTTGAACATCTCTAGGGATGTCCTAGACTATGCATCTTATAAAATTCTCTTATTATAAAAGGTACGCTCATCTTATTTTGAAATTTACATTACATTACTAACATCGTTATGTCTGGCTGTCTTGAATCATACAGATTCTTGTTGAAGGTGATTCATCTTTTAATAAATCTACCACCCTCATATTCTTGATTGATTTTATAGAACCCTAGCCAGGTTCTCTGGAAAACCCTAACCTAAGGGTATGCTAATGTTAATATCTGAAACCCTAAAATTGCTTAGGATTATTGGGAAATGCTATTTGAAGTTTTGTTGATGATGTCATGTTTGGGATTTTGGTATGATCATGAAAACCTAACTTGTTAGGGTTGAAATGATATTGTCTAAAATCCCAAACCTCTGAAGTTCTGGTAAAGTAGGGTTTTCTATGTTATGAATTGAAACCGTAGATCATTTGGGTTTGGTTGGGTCTAGAAGAAAAACCATTGTTATGTATTTCAAAGTCCTAGGAATAAAACCCTAGATATGTGTTCATTTGGTTGAAACCCTAGCATGGTCTAGGTCGAGACTCGATATATGTCTAATGTATTAATATTCCCTGACATATGATGTGCTTATGAGATGCTGATGAATTCCTAGATATATGTGTTGACCTAAGTGTTAATGGTCATGAGTCCTAGGTTTTGGAAACAAGCCCTAGTCAAAGTTTGATGGTCTAGGATGATGTTGTTAAGAAAATGTAGGGTTTAGCAGCTAAACCCTAGTAGTAGTTAAATTCTCTAGTATGTATAACAATCTAGAATCCATGAATCTATTTAGTGATTGTTGAGAATTTGTAGATGGAAAATCTAGGGTTTACATCAAACACTAGTAGAAGCTATCATGTTGTTAGGCTATGATTGGTTTTGATTGTTGAAGCTCTTGTATAAAATCTAGGGTTTACATGAAATCCTAGTAAGAAGTCTAGCATATGATATTTGAAAATTGTTAGATGCATTGATCTGATTTGTTTCTAGGGTTTGCTATATCAAAGATCGTGTCATGTCATTAAAAAAATATTGAAACCCTAGATATAATGAGTTTGATATCTTGATGAGCTATGAATATGATTTAGGGTTTGTAACAAAACCTGGGCAAGAAGTTGAAGTATTGAAATATAGTCTGTTGCTGATTATGTTTATTAAGTCTAATGCTTTCGTTATTATACGATTTTGATATGGCTAACTTCATGCTTCTATACTTTTGGTTGTATTTGCAATCTAAGTTGTGTAGGTACATCATCTTCAAGATATGAATGGCCCTGATAAGAAGGATGGAAGCCGTGAAAGATTCTATGATGTCGTAAAGAAGTATAACTCCCTAGGTTAAGAGGGAACTTGAATTAAAGGAATCTCCCTAGGATAAGAGGATGGTTGAGAATATTCCTTGTACAAGAATGATTAGATCCTCTCTGATTAAGGGGGAGTGAAAGATATGGTTCTCTACTTCATGTGTCATGCACTAGACCATTCCTAAAAGACTGCGTGTTGTTGAAGGACTCATCATCAAGTCAGCTTCCATAAGAAAAATCATGTTGGCCTAATATAGTGACACAACGCTTCATGATCACATGTTGACCTATTTTCATATGGCAACAACTATATATACAAGTGTGAGGACTTCACATAAATATAGTCAACAAAATTCGGATTGATTTCAAACACAGTTTCGTGAGATTTCTGAAGCAAGTGCAGATTACAGTGGAGATTAAAGACAAAGTTTCGATGATATGTTAGAGGGTATGGTTCGGTACTATTTCAGGGGAGATATCTCAGTGCTACCACAACAGATGGGTTTGGTGCTACCACAGTGAGAAGGTCTCAGTGCATAGCATAGTCTATTACAGTGATGCTATCATAGTGACTCGGTGCTATTACAGTGATGCTATCACAGTGACACAATGCTATTACAGTAGTGCTATCACAATGGACAAGTCTCGGTATCACAGTGGATGAAGGAGCTCGAATTGATTGCAGAGATGATCTCTTCAAAGATACAAGTGTGAAGAAGGCTGTCTACAATAGGAGCAAAGAATAAACTGCCATAGAACTAAAGTTTGACATGACAAGGTTGACTTGATGGATGGAGGTAGTCTCGAGTTTAAGTTGTAAGGGTCTTGGTCGTCTCATCGTGAATCTATGAAGGAAGAATTTTGACCGGGTTTTCCCCTAGAGTGGGGTTTTGCCCTTGCAGCGTGCCTACATCTTGCGTTCTCTTGTATTTGTTGCTTGGCATTAATCTTGATGATAAGAAAAAGATAATTTGAAACCAAAAATAATAATAATGAAAAACATCACAAGATAATGTCATAATAAGAAAAATTCTGTAACTTCTACTGCTTGGATTTCTCAACATGAGATTATTGGGCATGTCAATGGTAAAGTCTCCAAACCATCTGAAGAGCAAGCTCAAGCATTATCAAAATATATGAAGGGGGAAATAAGGGCTCAAAGAATCCTCATAGAATCAATCAAGAACCCTTTCATCCCTTATGTAGTAAAGTTGGAGACATCAAAAGAAATTTATGATAAGCTAGTAGAATTGTTCTCCGTAAGCACTGCTGGAGAACTTATATCTTTGAGAACCGAGCTATGCAAAATGGAGGTATCGGAGGAAGAAGGGATAGGCTCATATCTTATGAGGGTGTCACAAATAAGAGGCCAACTACAAGAGTAGGGGGAAATAATGTTTGACAAAGAGATGACCACTGTTGTGCTCATTGCACTACCTGATGAATGGGGCAACTTTGTATCAAGCATCTATGGAAAGAAGGAATCCACCCCATTCGGTGAAATCTGGTCATTGTGTAAGATTGAAGAAACTAGGTTGAAGACATAAAGCGATGTAGGATCAAATGAACAAGTCCAAGCATTTGCGGCCATGGCTAGGAGAAAAGGGAAGTTTGGAAAGTTTGGTCCTCGGAAAAAGAAAAAGATTGATATGTCAGAGATCCAATGCTCTGGCTGTCAAGAATATGAGCATTTCAAGAGAGATTGTTTGAAACTTAAGAAGGACAACAAGAAGAGAAAAGAAACGAATGAAGCCCATATCACTGAAGAAGTGGAAGAACTTGAAAAGAAGAAATCAAAGGAGGAGGAAGTGAAAGATCTCTACTATGACTGAGATAATGTCCTTCACTTAGTCCTTTTCAGTTTTGTAAAAGATAGCTATCATGTTAGTAAGCATTGTAAACGTGATAGGATGCATCATATTAGAAGCATATGATTGAAGCAAGAGCTCATGACCTCATTATAAAAGCTTGAAAGGATAGCTGATGTAGATGTGTACATAATTGTAGCAGTCACCATGATAAGGAAAGTAACTCACGGTAACCTTGTTGAAAGCATAAGTAGTATATATGGTTGGAAGAAAGTCATCTAGCATGATAGAAGATAGTAGTAATTCATCATACATCATCATCATTAGGAAGGAGCATTTGCAAGATGAGGATAGTCAAGATCCTCCATTGGAATCTTCATTAGAAGATTCACCTCTACTTGAAAGAAGCAAGTGTCTAGCTAGTCTACATTCCACCTTGTGTGGGATCCATTGTTTAGAAGGATGATGGTATGACAAAGAAGTGCAACATGTCAAGATGATTGAAGTACTTTCAAGCAAGGATAGGAAGCTGCCGAAGGAAGTCTAGATGACCAAAAGGAGAAAAGAGGTATGTATGTATTTGATAGACTAAGTCATGTCATCATATAGTTGCAGATAACATGGTTGAATGCTCTATCTCATGAGCATGATAAAGAAAAGAAGGATCTCTTCCTTGAGAAAGATGGATGAAGGCATATACCTTGAAATAGTTCACATATGGATAAGATGAAATCAACATAATATGTCCTCATATGGAATATGAGGTGGTTGACAAAGATGAAGAACTATGTTTAGAAGTTCTTGAGGAGCAATATGTGAAGAAAGGAAGGAGAATTCATAAAAGATGCAACTATTTTCACATAAGATAAGATAAGTGATCAACATCTGATATGTAGAAGAAAAGGTATGAAGACTCTTGACATTGAAAATCTTGGAGATGTGTTTATGAATGTGGAGGATGTTGATGTTGCAAGAAGCAGATGTCATGATGAAAGGTTATTGTAAAAGGTAACTTTGATTTGATGTTCATTTTGATTTTTGAAATCATCTGGCTGGGTTGAAACAGGGTTGCCAAAAGAGAGTTGTAGATGTCACCTACAACTAGTACGCATGGAATAGATGGAAGACCCCGAAAGAAACATGACTTGGAAAATGTAGCTATATGAAGAAAAGTTAGATGTGGACAGGAAGACTACTTTCCGTTGAAAAGAAGGATGCCATGACTGTTGGTTCAATCCTATGGTTCATTGAAGGGAAGTGATGGGTGGTCGATGCCCTACGAAGAAGAACTAGAAGATGAAGACTCCATAATGAAGTAGATGAATTTCATGGTATTGAAAGGAGGAGCCCTACAAGCAATTGATATTAACATGATCGCTACCAAAGAGCAGATATTTGTTGATGGTAACAAGTCCCTAGTTAAAAGGGAGCTTGGACAAGTCCCTGGGTAAGAGGGAACTTGGGTATATTCCTTTTATAGGAATCAATATATCTTCCCTCATTGAGAGGGAGAGATAGACACATCATTCTTGTCTTCGTATTTTTGAAGAAAGAATGGAGGATTGTAGGAATTTACAGGGTAAGTTCCTCAGACAGAACACCAAAAGGACACCGCTCACAAACAGATCACAGATCAATACACCAGTATTTTGACGTGGTTAAAACCCTCAGAGAGGGAAACAGTCCACGGCCTGCGCCAACGTGGCTACTACAGGCAATTTATTAATAAAAGAATGAAAATTTACATAAGCTTCTCTCATGCACGGTTAACCTACAAATGACCCTCCATGTGCTTTAAATAGAATTCATGGACCAATTGGGTGTCAAGCCATGGATCAAGTGTCGGTAATACGGAGGAGAGAATGAACGTCGGATCACTACATATCGTGACCGTCGGATTGTAAGTTACAAAATGTACAACGGTAAAGAAACACACTTTACCTAACTCTATACCTAACTCTATACTAGACCTATTCCTATGTGTCGGAATATCCTAACATCCCCCCTTAAGAACAACTTGGGATAGGATTGAAGGATTTACAAATATGACACAATAGGAGAAGGAAGGAGGCACTAGAGCCTATCCCCCCTTAGTGACAACTTCCTGAACTCCAAGCATATATCGAAGTTTAGTCAACTTCGCCTCTGTGAGAGCCTTTGTGAAGATGTCTGCAACCTGATCATCTGTTGAACAATATTGCACTTCAAGAACATGGTCATGAATGAGCTTTCTGATGAAGTGCATGTGTAGTTCATTGTGTTTGCTACGCTGATGCTGAACTGGATCTTTGCAAAGCTGAATGGCACTTTGATTATCACACCAAAGTGTAGTCG
>APFE031060035.1:80757-91048 GCA_000404065.3 Pinus taeda | reverse complement strand
AGGTTACCCCACTTTGAATATTGAGCTTCCTTTACATTATCTCTTTTGTGCTTCTATATTCAACCAAATTTATAGGCCTTGATAGTCCTAGCTCACTATGAGTAATGGATATTAACCTTAAAATGTAAAATTTTAGTAGTTGATATTTTGTAAGGTCTAGGAACCTAGTAGCTAGTCTTCCCATTCATGGGTATATTCACTAATTTTTCCTCTTTATTTTAAATGAGTTAGCCTATTAAATGTGTCATCTTCCTCATCATCATGAAATATTTTTAGAAGGTCTTATATGAACATTTTCCAAATAATAGATAAACCACTTTCTTTATTTGACTACTAGTTTATCTAATAATAAGCATCACTTGCTAAGTATAGTGAATTCATTAATATTTTTCTATATATTTAGCAAGTGGGTTTACAACACAAGTCCCTTCGATGTTATTAATCTACATGATAACATTTTTTTCATCTAGTCAATCATCATATTTAGGTATAGCAAGATTTATTTTGATAGACAAGACACATTATCTTGATTGATCTAGATTCTCCCAGCTACCAGAATTAACCAAGATATTTTACTTATGTGGTGTTAGTAGTATTGCATGTGAAAGAGTATGAAGAAACCACATGTGCATGATTTTAAAAAGAGGAAACATAAAGATAGCCATAAAATCAAAGAACACACAAAATTTGATAACGAAGTTCTTCCATTGTGGACTATATCTCTGGGTCCGGTGTCAAGAGTGGGGAGGTCGCTTCGTTAATTTCAACAAGATGATGGTGAGTACATGATGAATTATTTTTCAAATACAAGAATGAACTTCCTTAACTAGAAGAGCTCTCACTCATATAAGCTCCCCTTCAGCATGACAAAATATCAAACTCTCACATGAAGTGACATACAAGGATCCTCCAACAAAGTGGCAAACAAGTATCTCAACATCAAATCATCATCTCAGAAAAATTAAAATAAGACATGGTATCAATGCATATTATACCTCCACTTCTGGTGATGGCTTTAAAATGAACACATTTTCTTAAGAAACAAATTGCATAGTTGAATTCTTGGCAAAAACTCTTTTAATTCTAATTATAAACTTGACCCTTTTCTTACTCAGTAAAATTTGGGCTCCCCAGGAATCTCAAAGATTCCTCAAAGATTCTATTATGTATTCCAACTAATATTTTGCTTCTGAGATGAAGAAATTGATCAAAATATCATGTTCCTTGCGAAAAACTGAGAAAATTGAGTATAAAGTTGGCTTTTTTTTTAAAGTTTCATTTTCAGGTCTCTAGGTTATCTTTCAGATTCCGTTTAGATTCCTGCATCAATGCTCCACCTTCATGGTTCTGCCCTCAACATCCTAATTCTGAAAAATCTGTTGCTCAAATTCGAAAACTAATCACGCCATCAAACTCCTAGCAAAATTATGATCAATCTAAGTTTAAACTTTCCATAGTTCCAACACTCACAAAATTTGGTTCCAGAGGAATCTACAAGATTCCTCTATGATTCTTTAAATCATGGTTCCTCCCTCCTTATTCTACATGCTCACCTAGATTTCCATTCCTAAACTTGCATGCTGAGTTCTACAATGCAGTTGGGCAAATGACAAAACTAGTACATATATGTATTTGTGGTTACATTTCCTAAAGTACCCAAGTGGGCATTCTTGGTTGGTGCTACTCCATTTAGTAATTGGTTTGGGGGTGGGTTAGGTTCAAAACCCGTCATCCGTAATTTTTATTGCCTTCTATTATTTTAGTTATGATGGTCGGTTATTACATAATGTGTGGGTACAAACCCCACCAACGTACCACTAATGCAATATTTTTAATACAAAAACAAACAACTTTTGAGCCACAAAACTAACAGTGACCATACATAAGCTTGACTATCACAACTTTGGGTAGTTATTGGTTGACCACTTGCTCCAAAAATCAATATGTGCCACCATAGTTTTTAATAACCATAATGTGGTTTCCCCATGCCATATATGGCACACCCCTGTTGAAAAAAATATTTGAATATTTTATTTTGGTTTTCATATGGTTATAAAAATATTTCAACATATATAACTTTGAATTGTATGGTTATTAAATAACCATATATATATATATTTGTGTGTGTGTGTGTGTGTGTGTGTGTGTGTGTGTGTCTTTTCTATAGGAGCAAGGAGCCAATGATGGAGTTCCATGTGTCATTAGCCAACTCACCAATTAGTCACCACAAAAACTTAGTGGGTCCAACATCCCTATGTAACTTTAAATCCTCCAATGATAATAAGTTGGTCATATGAACTCTGATTGAGGTATGGTTCACGTCATTGGCTTCATAATGGCAAACACTACAGCTTGGTACCATTATTGCTTACATCTAATAAATTAAAAAGTTGAGCCTCTCCACAGCCATCTGGATAATTCCTCCCCACTAAGGAGCTTTTGGTCCTCAAAGAGCATGAACACTATCTGTAATATGTTATACTCCCTTGTCTTCAAAAAAAGTTCCATAACATGCCACACTTCCCTCTCCTTCACCTTTGTTCTTCAGAGCCATAATTGATTAATCAACACCTATACTCTTTGCAAACCCATAGTACATACTGCAAAATACATGTTCAATTACATGACCTATCATGACCCAAGAAAACCCCATACTTTCCAATATTTTATAACACTCTCTGGTCAAGTTTACATCATAATCATATGAGAAACCAATACCCCAGCTGTTACCAAAAGGACAAAATATCATCATGTTGCTCTCATAAGTGATGGAAAACACATCATCACTTTTATAATAATTTTGAAACATATGATCATAGCAAGTTAATACCACCACCTCTAACTCATCGATGTGAATGGGTTATCATTCTGGAGTTGATTCTCTTGTCGAAAATCTTCATTGATTGGTTCTTGCACAAACATTTTTTTCTTGTTGAGATGCTTCTTTGGACGTAGCCTCCAACATGTAGCTCTTTGATGCCCACACTTGTTACAATGGCTGTAAAAATTATTCTTCATCCAAACATGTTTTTCCTTCTTCTTACAATGATGTGGAGAAAGGTTTACATGCCATATATTTTTCCTTCTTGCCATTATCTTCCAACACTTGGTGACCACATGGTCATGTAAGCCATAAAAACTACACAATTTTCTATGCCACAAGTTTTGTTTACTGTTACCAATTTTCTTGTAATCAAAATGAACTTTAGAATACTGATACTTTTTATACCTTACATTATCCCTCTTCTTCAAATTCTCACTTCCATTTGGAAATGACTTTAAATTATGGTCATTGGAGGATTGTGATGTAATCTCAACATCCTTCATTGTCTCGAACTTCTCACCTGAAGATTTTCTTGTCTCTTCCTTTCTGACAAAGCCCAATCTTACATGTCTTGGTAATTCCACCACTTGGATGGAATTCATAGTTTCTTGCTCGTTAGCTCCTAGTCCCTTTCTTTCATATCCCATATTTTTCATTAATCTTGAACCAATCCCTGTAGTGTGGTTTCAAAAAACACAGAAACCATCATCATCATGTGAGAATGAAGCTGAAGAACTACCAACATTGTTTACCTCAATTTTTTATTTTGAAGGAGGTGATGATGGCTTTGCTAAACGTTCATTGAACTTCAACTTTTCCAAGGCCTCTTATGTGGCTTGTAATTGAAGTTTCAATATGTGGTTCTCCTCTTTGGCTTCTTGTAGAAGTCTCCTAAGTTTAGCATTCTCGGATTGAGGGCTCTAATTGATCTCTTCATTTGAATGATGAGAAGAATATGAAGAAGAAGAATATTCAATCGAAGATAGAGATGGAGCATCATCATCTTATCTCTCTTTCTCATATTATGATTTTTCCATTTTATCCTCATAATCTACATACATTATATCTACCATGCTTGTCATCCTATAGAAAGGCTCGTAGAGATCTGTGTTATCCTATATTTGTCTTTTCTTATTGCACGTTCAATATTTGGTTATCATTCACATTGGCAATTCACATCAGCTAGAAGATTGCTCTGATACCAAACTTGATCCAGATCCTCTCAGCTATGGGAATTAACCAAGATCTTTTACTTATGTGATGTTAGTAGAATTTCATGTGTAACAATATGAAGAAACCACATATGCATGCTTTCATTAAACTTCGTGAAAACCTCCTTTTAATTTCAAATTTTGCAATCTGAAATCCAAAAACCCTTATTGCATGAGGATTGTGTAGTTTACTCAACAACCGATATTTGTAATTTCAACCATTTTTCTATGTTTTGCACCACATTTTAAAGAAGAGCTTTCTAGAAAATGCAACCAGAAAATTTCCAAATTGTAGCATGCTTTTAGAGACATATTTAGATTACACTCTTTCGAACTTCATTGTAAAGAAAACCCATAATTTTATGTTAGCAAAAGAAAAAAAAATCTAAGAAGCCTTTCAAGTACCTAGCACTAGGATGGAACGAATAGGCCTTCAAGGGCATAGATGAGGCCAAGGTAGAGGAATACCTGGCAGAGGTCAGGGATAACTAATCTGCTACAACTGTGAAGGACCAAGACACTATGCTCATGAATGCACTAACCCAATGTGGCCGTTGTGAAAATATTGTACTTAGTTTGATCATGAGACAAAGGACTATCCTACGTTGATAACAAGGATATGTGACAAGGGGGTGCTACCACCTCAGCCAACTTAGAAATTATAGTTGATGAGGGTTGAGCCTCACAAAGAGGATCCGAATGTGGATATAGTGCTCTGAAGTGGAATTACAAGAGATAGTGATAAAGGGAAACAACTCGAAGACAACACATGGGTTCACAAAGCTCCAGCGAAGGAGGTTGAATTTGATTTGGAGCACGCACGTGAAACATTCATGGAAGCAAAGAAGAGTTTCGCTGAGGTCTCTACCTTAGGGAGCAGGGATAAGCCTGATTAGGAAATGGACCCTTCTATGCTTATGAAATTTTGAGAGACCTACATGAAGCTGTTGTGTGAAAAGAAGGCTATGAAAGGGTTACATGAGCTTATAAATAGATGCGTTCGAAACATTCCAGCTGAACCACGTGTGACACGGAAGATTGGTAAGCACAAAGCAAGGATAGGACAAGAAATGAGATTGGTTGCACAGATAGGAGAATATGAAATGGATCAGGGTATTTTGGATTTGGGGTGAGACTTAAATGGGTCATCATTCTGGAGTTGATTCTCTTGTTGAAAATCTTCATTGATTGGTTCTTGCAAAAACACTTTTTTCTTCTTGAGATGCTTCTTTGGATGTAGCCTCCAACATGTAGCTCTTTGATGTCCATGATTGTTACAATGGCTGTAATAATTGTTCTTCCTCCAAACATGTTTTTCCTTCTTCTTACAATGTTGTGGAGAAGGGTTTAAATGTCTTATATTTTTCCTTGTTGCCATTCTCTTCCAACACTTAGTGACCACATGGTTATGTAAGCCATAAAAGCTACACAATTTTCTATGCCACAAGTTTTGTTTACTGTTACCAATTTTCTTGTAATCAAAATTAACCTTAGAGTACTGATTCTTTTTATACCTTACTTTATCCCTCTTCAGCAAATGCTCACTTCCATTTGGAAATGACTATAAATTATGATCAATGGAGGATTGTGATGTAATCTCAACATCATTCATTATCACCTAAAGATTCTCTTGTCTCTTCCTTTCTAACATAGTGCAATCTTACATGTCTTGGTAATTCCACCACTTGGATGGAATTCGTAATTCCTTACTCGTTAGCTCCTAGGCCCTTTCTTTCATATCCCATATTTTTAATTAATCTTGAACCAATTCGTATAGTGTGGTTTCCAAAAGCACAAAAATCATCATCATTGTTATAGACATTTTTGGGCACTGCACCCCAATCATAAATGTCCATAAACTGAGGGATCCTAAGTCCCTAAAAGTGTTGCTTCACTACCTAAAGGAACAAGGTCAGCTGATTACATCATCTCCCAGAAGTTCTCCACTAAATACTGCTCAGAAATGGTCAAAACTGGACCATACTGAATACCCAGTGTAGAGGGTGTGATGCATATCACCTTCCTAGTGTAAAGGGTGTGATGCATACTGAATGGCCCCTCTGTAGGGTGCGATGGACGAGAATGGAAATATGGCAGAGACAGTTTGCGAGGTGGAAGATCTATCTTTGTTTTTTTTATAAACTTACAGACGGAGCCTGAAGTCAAGCCAGCTAGCCTTCGAATTGCATTTGTTATACAGATGCAAACTAGATCAATGTTGCTTCAGTCTATCTCTAGGTCTTGTTTATAAATTTAACAATCGATCTGCAAGCATTCTAATTGCCCTAAGTGGTGGCTCTAGTAACCTCCTTAGATCAACCCCTGTGATTTACATTTACTGAACATCACTTACTCGGCCTAAATCCCTGAACTGAATTGCAAATTGTGAGAAAAAATTGGTTAGAAGTCTCACACTAGTACCGTCACACCCTCCCTTCAAGGCAGTCTATATGCATCGCACTTCCCGTGTACAGTAGGTGCGTTGCATACTAGATTCCCTGTGTGATAGGTGTGATGGTTAGGGAAGGTTAACTTTACCTTCAGACTTTTGTTTTTTCTTCACTATTTTCAGTTCTATTCAAGAGTTTTGTTGTTTATGTTCAGTATATCTCTGTGAAAACCCCCTTCTCTTCCATCATTCCGCCTCTATTGTGCAAATAACTGTAAGTGTTTTTATGTATTGTGCGCCATTTTCAGTTCTCTTTTGCAAAGAAGTCGTGTAGCCGAACTGTCCTTTCTTAATCTAAAAGTGTCGTTTTCAGTTATATAAGAGAATCCCATTGTTCTTGATAGTCGACTGTATTGTTACTCTTGTATATGATTTGAATTAGTAGTTTTTAAAGTGTCAAAAAATAGTTTTCATTTCAAAATTGCAAAGTGTCGCCCTTATCTTCACTTCATTTTGAAAAGAAATTTGTTAAGTATTGTCGCTTTGAAAAAAATTCAGATTTGCACTTAGCTTTCTTATCATCATTTATACATTAAGGAGGCTGAAAACAAATACATGCATGTGCATTTGCATTTAGACTGCTTGGTTTCATTTAGGACAGTGCATTTAGTGTGTGCTCTATGCTCTTTGTTGAAAGACTCGATTTTCTTTCCTTAGTAGCTAGGATTTTCATTGCCAAAAGAACATTAAACAGTTGTTTATCCTCTTAGACTGCATTTTAGGAATTGTATACACATCAAGCGGTGAACCTGAAAGGCAAATTTCTAAACAAGATCAACTATAAAATAAATTTAATGAATCTAAAAACGCTTTGGAACCTGACGACAACATCTAGAAGTCTAGGCTAGAGATGTATTCCAACATCGTAAAACCTGGTAACTGTTGTTTTCATTGTTGGTTGGGTGATTCCTCCATTCTGAGACGACAAGTTCCAGTACAGACTTTTGCTCCCACGTACCATCGAGTATATATTGGGAGACCACAATAGGCTATATCCTTTATCCTTAGGAAGCCGTGTCTGTTGCCCTATCGATCACAATGCACTGAACACAACATTTGGTAAGATTGATTGTTGTACCGTAAAAAGTGTTCTGCAGTTTTGCGATTGGTTTGGTAATCCCCTCTGCTTAGATTTCCAGAGAAGTATCTTTCGTTCCTTTTCAGACTCCCTAAAAGAAAAGGTCCATCTGAGTACTTGTCACTTCAGGCTCATTAAAAATCAAAGGCTGCTAGAGTCATATTTTGTTTTTTCTCGACTCTTTAAAATTGAAAAATCAAGTTGTGTCAAAGCGTCTAAAATTTATTTTAATCAGAATAACATCACAAGTTCCCTCGTTGGTCTTTAGGTTGAGAAAAATGGAGTCTACCAACCAAGGATTTACCCTTGGAGGAAATCCTAGTCCTTTCTCCTCTTGGGGAGATGTTGGTGCACCCCATATGACCACATTGTCACTTCCAGGGTTGACGATTGGTTTTCCTGTATGGCTCTTCTCTACCTCTGTCATTCAGAATACCGTAATTCCCAAACAGTAAAGTCAGCAACTAGATGATACTAGAGTTGCCCCCCAACCTTCTACTTCATTTTTTTCTCCCTCTCCTCCTTCCTTTTCGCTTGATAAAGCTGGTAAATCTAAAGATCAAGTAACTGAGAAGAAGAAGAAGCAGAAAGAGAAAAAAGAAAAGAAGAAGAAAGAACCAAAAGCGAAAGGGGGCAACCATGCATCGTCTAGCGAAAATCCTCACACCACACCGTCTAAACCTAAATCTGCATGTGGCATTTGGAAAGGAGACCACTATCATCGAGATTGTCCTTGCATCCCCTCAGATTTTAAGGGACTGGTCTCCTCATTTGCACAATCCGGTGTCGTTAACCTCTGATGATCATGTTGAAAGCACACCATCAACTAGTGAAAGAAAAGTATCTAGAGAGAAAAGGAATCACAAATTTCCTTGTAAATTGTGTGAAGGAAATCACGCCATCCACCATTGTCCCTTCCTAGATGAAGCTAAAAAAGTTTTGGATGACCGTCCTGCTTCACCGCTATGGCTCCCTCCTGGATATAAGAAAATCTTGCCGAGTCCACCACTGGTTGAAAATCCGGTTGGCATGCCATTGTGGTCGGCCGAAACGTCTATCATTGAAAATGAAACCTCTGAATCCATACTAGACGAAAGTCAAAAGGTCGAGGTGGTAGTTGACTCGGTCTTGCCTTCAGGATGTTCATCTTCCAATGATACTATCACTGAAGAGAAAGATAATGACATCGTTGAAATTATTTTCATAAACAAAGACTCCGATGAACTTGGGGGAAGTCTACCCATTCCTTTACTGCAGGAAGGAAGTTCATCAGAGTCATATCTGGCCATCTATTGGGTCCCACCTTCAAGCAACCTAGTCATTTCCTTCGACTAGAATCTACTAGGCAGACCCCATTTACCAGCTAGTGTACCATTCTGAATCATTGCACAAGCTTACAGAATGGTCATGGTTGGTACCATCATATATGAAGGGGCTTCTGTGAGTATCCTTTCCTCAACTGCTTGGAAAGCGCTTGGTTCACTATCTCTTTTGCCTGAAATGAGAAATCTGACAGGCTTTGACAAAGGAACCAGTCCACTGTTAGGGATCCTTCCCAATGTGCCCATTACTTTGAGAAGGAAAACCGTTCACATGAACATGATGGTAGTCCAAGGACCCCTGGATTATAATCTACTCCTTGGGCGTGACTATATTTATTGCATGAGAGCCGTCGTCTTCTCACTCTTTACAGTAATGTGTTTTCCACATGAAGGCAGAATGGTCAAGCTCGTAGACCAACTGTCATTCCTCGGTTCACACATAGAAAATAGTCAAATTCCATCCCTAAATGGTGTTTTCATGCAAGGAATGTCTCATCGATATCCAGTCTGTCCACCTGATGAGCGTGAGTGATTTAGGAGGATATGACTGAAACCCAGGGGGCATGCACCCTAGTTTATTTCGGCAGGAAAACCTTGGGTATAGAGTAGGTTTCCATGGAGGATATATGACTAGTCTAACACACCTGTCCGTTTAGAAAAATGGGATTAGACTGGAATAAGATTCCCCAGTCAAACTTATGTGAGTGGAGGCGACTCTGCCACTCACCTTTGTCTATTTCGATAGACATCGCCAAGGAAGCATTTTGTCTGCGACGCGGATAGAGAACTTTCATATGATAACCTAGAAATTTTTCGCTATACCTGGGGGCATGAAAACCTCTTGTAAGCAAGCGAGAAATGACCAACTAACATTAGCTCTATGATTCCGCTGACTTCAACTGCCTAGGTCGGGTGAGTGGTTGAATCGACCGATCATATTTGCAGGGGCCGCCATGGCACCGAAAAAGTAAAGGTAAAAGTTTTCTACCTAGCCTTGGTAGTGATTTTGGTAGTTAAGTAGAGGGGCATAGTTGGTCATTCCTAGCTTGCATACAAGAGGCACCGGGGCGAAGCTTTAAAAGGTGCAAGCTCCATTAAAAATGGAATCTTAAATGAGATATTCTTATTATATGACTAGCACGAGCAGTTTTAACGCAAAATTGAAGCTCGTTAAAAAATAAACATAAGCAATGAGCAAATTTTTCCCCCAGAGTTTAAGCTCATTAAAAAATGAGCCAATTTTCCAGTAAATGACCATTGTGAATGCATTATCATCAGTTTTTGAGCCTTGGTCATGTTCTCATCATCACCTCCACTTTGTTTTTAGCTAATCATTCACCTCCATTTGATTGTTTACCCTTTCGAGGAACATCTGCGAAGAGTGATTCTATTAGCCATCCTTGTGAC
>APFE031060035.1:30510-80116 GCA_000404065.3 Pinus taeda | reverse complement strand
CATCAACTCATTATCCAAGAAGTTGACCTAGGAACAACCCTTTCAGTACTTTGAAGCTTGCATGCCTCAATGGCAAGTCTCTCACTTTCGGCGATAGGTTTACATTAATGGCCTTCAACCAAGATATTTTGCGTGGTTTTCGACACCAAGTCCTTTTTCACACCATGCGAATTGTACTGTAGTACCTTGAGGGTCATTGTCATTATTGGTGATTCCTCTCGCGCCTATTAACAACTTACATCTTTGGCTGGTAATCAGGCGATGTCTTTCCATGTTCGACTCCAGAACATTTTTCACATGGATCGACTTGTACTCTGAGTGAAGATTGAATGAGTTTTGAAGACCCCGGATCTAGTTTCATCCATCCGGGTTGCAATATATTCAGGAATATAAAGACATCAAATGTACATCATTGCCAAACAGATGATCATCCAAATCAAAGGATGATGAGTCCGAATCATTAGTTAGCCACACAGATGATTGTCTGTCCTATGTACATGAAAATGAATTTATAAAGCTGAGCATGGGAATGCCTGCCTTAGCTAGATCATGAAAAATATTATGAAGATAATGTATTGTATTTTATCTTATTACAAGTCGCCTCCTAGCTTGAAAAAACTTCGGATCCTCATGATAAAGAATTTCACCCGAAATCAAAAGATTAACGACCTCATGCTTTAGGGGGCAACTGTTATAGACATTTTTGGGCACTGTACCCCAAACATAAATGTCCATAAATTGAGGGCTCCTAAGTCCCTAAAATTGTTGCTTCACTACCTAAAGGAACAAGGTCAGCTGATTACATCATCTCCCATAAGTTCTCCACTAAAAACTACTCAAAAATGGTCAAAACTGGACCATATTGAATACTCAGTGCAGAGGGTGCGATGCATATCACCTTCCCAGTGTAAATGGTGTGATGCATACCGAATGGCCCCTCTGTAGGGTGTGATGGGCGAGAATGGAAAAATGGCAGAGACAGTTTGCGAGGTGGAAGATCATGGAATCTTCCAGAAACTTCCCCTTTAACACTTGCCTCTCTGTTTTCGACCAGGGATGAGTAAGAGATCATTAGTCTCCAAGTGGAATCAAGAACTATCAGAGAGAGGACACTAATCAAAACCCCAAAAGATGACTCACCCCCCTACAATCATCTATATATGGATCCCTCATCACAGAGATCTAGAGGCTGGAATCTTGTATCTTGTAGAGAAGTGATGTTAGTTTTCTGGTGAAACTTCATAGTGTTGGGTGATCTAAGCTTTACTTGAGGTGAAGAGGGGCTTTCTTGCTGGAGGATGATGCTGGGTCAGAACTATTGGTTGTAATCCTCTTGCTATTCTTGATATTAATAAAGCTATTCAAGTTCTCCTCCATATTCTTGTATGTTTGATCATATATGCATTTGTATGGTTAATACATATCTGGTTCTGTGTTATTCATGAATATAGATATTTGTTCTTCGATAGTAGTATGCTTCTTTGATTCCACAGGTGCTCTTTGAAGCTGGGTAGATGAAGAAGAAGCGGCAAAGATTTATCAGGAAGGAGAGGAATCAAGTAAGGAACCAAGCGCAAGACTAAGGTTGGTGTCCTTTGTTCCACTCTTATCTATTTTCATAAAGGAAAATGAAAGTAGTCTTTACTTGTTTATTTCTAAGATAACTACTAGTCTTAGTGGGAATAGCAGTTCCGAGTGGACACTATTCCTGGTAACAATCATCATGTGAAAATGAAACTGAAGAACTACCAACATTGTTTACCTCAGTTGGCGATTTTGAAGGAGGTGATGATGGCTTCGCTAAACGTTAATTGAACTTCAACTTTTCCAAGGCCTATTATGTGGCTTGTAATTGAAGTTTAAATATGTGGCTCTCCTTTTTGGCTTCTTGTAGAATTTTCCTCAGTTTAGCATTCTCAGCTTGAAGGCTCTTATTGATCTCTTCATTTGAATGATCAAAAGAATATGAAGAAGAAGAATATTCATTCAAAGATGGAGATGGAGCATCATCATTTTCTCTCTCTTTCTCCTGTTATGATTTTTCCATTTTCTCCTCATAATATACATACATTATATCTACCATTCTTGTCATCCTATAGAAAGCCTCGTAGATATATGTGTTACCCTATAATTTTCTTTTCTTATTGCATGTTCAATCTTTGGTTATCATTCACATTGGCAATTCACATTAGCTAGAGACTACTTTGATACCAAAATTGATCCAGATCCTCTCAGCTATGGGAATTAACCAAGATCTTTTACTTATGTGGTGTTAGTAGAATTACATGTGTAACAATATGAAGAAACCACATGTGCATACTTTCAACAAGAGGAAACAATTGAGCTAGGTAGCTCTTGAGCTCACGTACTTGGCTATATAGCTATATTTGTCATTGAAAATACATATTTTCAATCAACTTCGTGAAAAACTCCTCTTAATTTCAAATTTTGCAATCTGAAAAAGAAAACTCTTATTGCATGAGGATTGTGCCAGTCTACTCAACAACCAATATTTGTAATTTCAGCCATTTTTCTAAGTTTTGCACCACATTTTAAAGAAGAGGTATCTGGAAAATGCAACCAGAAAATTTCCAAATTGTAGCATGCTCTTCGAGACATATTTAGATTACACTCTTTCGAACTTCATGGGAAAAAAAACCCATAATTTGACGTTAGCAAAAGGAAAAACAATCTAAGAAGCTTGTCAAGTACTTGGCTAGAGAAACATTCCATGAGCACTCAAAATATGCTTTTGGTGAACCCGTGAGGAAATTCAATCACGGGACCCCGTAGGTCATAGTTCACAAACCCTAACAGAAATGAAGCATAGCTTCATAATCACAGAGCTGAAAAAATCTCTTAAATTCCAAGGAAGATCCCTATAATAATTATTGTACGACAATATTTGTTGGGAAGGGATGGGAACAGGTTCCTCCAAGGATAGTTTTGGGGCTAAAATCCCATGTTTTGGTACAAATTTTGGAATAACATTGTAAAGTCTCCAAATTTTGTGGTTGTGAAGTGCGAAGGTGTCAAGAGTTATAAAGGGTTGTCTGCCCTTATGTTGTAAGGTTTAAAGTAAGTTGTAAAGATCCACCCATGGTCTGTGGAACATGGGATTGTATAAAAGGAGCTAAGTAAGTAAGCTCTACGTAGTTAGTATGAAGACATTTTTTGAAGTTTTTGTAGAGAAGTCTAAGTGTTGCAGGTCTTAGCGTAGGTAGAGACTCTGCAGTTGAGTGCACAAAGGCCTACGGTGGAAGCCCACAACTAAGTGTGTAGACCCTTGTAGCTATATGCGTAGGGTGGATAGAGTTTGTATTAATCTAAAGATATCAATAAAGAGAAGTATTATGGAAACTCTATGTATTTATCTATTATTAATGTATCTACTTATATTGTGTTTCGGGTTTAATTTACAATGTTCATGTGATGCATGAATGTATGTGAATGTATGGGTTAATTGAACGCAAGTAAGAATATCAATTTATGTGGTGCTAACTGTGGTTGATAAGTAAGATAAGTAAAACACTTAAGATAATATGGAAACCTATACAATACACAGTCATAGCAGCATGAAAGTACCTAGACTACAGGCTAAGGTTGCATGAAGGGAAATCGTATGCCTTCACAGAGGTACTGAAGGGAAGAATAAAGGGGTAGACTAATAGAGCCCTAAGGCTTAGTGACCTGCATGAAAGTAGAAACATAGGGTATAAACTGACATCACGACCATCTCAAGGTGTGGAAAATTTCTTCTAACACCTCCCTACTACTTCAGGTGAGACTTCAGGCCGCGCGCCGTGGGCTAATGGCAAAAGGGCTAGTAGTGTAGGGATTTGTTTGGCTACCTAACGCTGAACCTGGGTTAGGCCCCATAAAGCCAACAAATGGATACGTTACCGGGACCCGGAATCTGCGTAAGGGATGTGTGATGTCATATCACTAGAATCCAACTAAGAAAGAGGTAGAAGATTGGTTAGATAGGTATATCAACGAATTTGTGGTGCCGGAGAACAAAAATCCATGACTGACAAAGGAAAAGTGGCTAGACAGGTACTTGTATACAGAGATCCACAAGATATTTTTATTTCCTTTCCAATTGAGCTATCTGAGTAGATCATTAAGCTAGCTTATAGCCAAGGAAGGTGGAGACTTGATGGTCTAGTACAAAGACTGGAAGTCTCTGAGGATAAGTTCACCCCTACTATCGATCATTTGATTGATTGCATCATAAGAGGAGTTGTGACTGAATTCACAGTCGATACCTCAGTTAGTTACAATAAGGTGGAGTGATGCTTTTTTAAAGGTCTGTGACGTAAGTACTTGAAGTCTTTAAATACTTGGATTAAGATGTTATTGTGCAAAAAATGGCTTATGCAGCTACCTTGATGTTCAGAGCTAAGCGAAGTGGAAAGACATACAGAAACAAAGAAAGAAAGGGTCTTGAATATAGTCCATTGATTTCACCTCCATTGGGTGACGAAGAGGGAGTAGTGTGGGTGTCTCCGTGAAGTGCAGTTCAATTAATAAGACATGGATTTCCGTGAGTGCCACCTCCAACTTCACCAATGTCACATATGACTTCACCCATACCACCACCACCTCCACCATAGTTCAACATGGAAAATTTAGTGAAGATACCTTTGTTTAAGGGCTTCAAAAATGAAGATGCAGACCAATTAAGAATTAATGATGGATAGAACACACACCTATAGAGTTTAGGTAGGAATGCAGCCCCCTGACCAGAGCACTGGGATGGTGCAAATAGGCCATCAGGGGCACAGACGAGGCCAAGGTAGAGGAGTACCTGGCAGAGGTTGGGGCCAACTAATCTACTACAACTGTGAGGGACAAAGACATTATTCTCATGAATGCACTAACCCAATGTGAATGTCGTGCAAATATTGTACTTAGTTTGATCATGAGACAGAGGATTGTCCTACATTGATAACAAGGATATGTGACAAGGGAGTGCTACCAAATCAGCCAACTCAGAACATATAGATGATGAGGGCTGAACCTCGTAAAGAGGATCTAAAGGTGGATATAGTGCTCTGCAGTGGAATTGCAACAGGCGATGATAAAGGGAAACAACCCGAAGAGAATGCATGGGTTCACAAAGCTCTAGCGAAGGAGGTTGAATTTGATTTCGAGTGTGCATGCAAAGCGTTCATGGAAGCAAAGAAGAGCTTCTTTGAGGCATCTACCTCAGGGAGCAAGGATAAGCCTGATGAGGAAATGCACCCTTCTTTACAACATTTTGAGAGAAGTGCATGAAGCTATTGCATGATAGCAAGGCTATGAAGGGGTTACAAGAGATTATAAATAGATGCACTGGAAACACTCTGGCTGAACCGCGCGTGATATGGAAGATTGGTAAGCACAAAGCAAGGAAAGGACGAGAGATGAGACTGGTCATGTAGGTAGGAGAATATGAAATGGATTAGGTTATTTTGGATCTGGGGTCATACGCAAATGATTTACTAAAGCTTACTTTGGAGCGGATGGGGAGAACCATGCTGCAGTCATCTCTGATTCAGTTAAGGATGGAAAATCAACAGAAGGTCATCCCCAAGTGATGACTGCAAGGAGAAACTGTAGATATTGAAGGTGCAAGTGCATTGGATGACTTTGAGGTGATAGAAATTATGGATGACAGCAACCCCTACCCTACTCTCCTTGGCATTGATTGGGCTACTAACATGAACGAGACAATTAACCTAAAGAAGCAAAAGATGATATTTGAAAATAAATCGCTTCATGTAATAGTACCCCTAGATCCCACTGAAGGATCGCATTACATTGAAACAATCCATGATTATAGAGAGCGATGATGATTTAGACTACATATATAAGATAATAGCGCGAGATCGGATGAAATACATGGGATCAAGAGAGTTCCTACAACTTAGACTCTTATGAAGAATCAGAGTGCTAATAGAATAAGCTACATAAAGCAACCATACTGAGTTGTAACATGATGATCCAATTGTTGCACTGTGTATCAACAGAGGTAAGAGATTTTCCCACTTACAATGGACTGAATGATGTAGATGTATTTTTGGATGCATTTGAGAGGGACATACCAGAAAAGTAGCACTTCCAGGCTTTGGATTGGGCACTGCGTGCTACCCTTGCATGATGGTGGGGTACACACAAGGGTAGCTTTGATGATAGGCACAAACGTAGGAGGATGATGAGAACACACTTTGCGAAATCAAAGATACGAATGACAGACACATATGATGGGAAGGATGATTTGAGTTCACACTTGGCCAAATGGGCTAAGGCTTATGGAGCAAAGCCCCAACTTGAATGGGTGCACTTCTACTGTTCACACATTCGATGTCATCCCGATGAACTGGTACATGGAGAAAAAGCTCCACCATGTCATAGGTGAATGGGATATTTTGAATGAAGGATTCATAATAATGTTCAGCTTCGAAGACAGGTTTGACTGTATTAATGAAGTGCTACAAGAAGTTAAAGTAGCAATATTTAGGATACCGCAAGATCCTTTGGATCTGATCCAACCCAGTTGGACTACTCATCGAAGCCACGCACTAGAATGCTATAATGTGACTGCTGAAGAAGAAGATGAGGATCCATGAAAGATTAATATCCCTGATGCCAAGGGTCACCACGAGGTTGAGGTTCTGCATATTGAGAATCCTGATATAACTACGCCACTGAAAACGAAATGGGAAAATATTGGTATGAAGGTGGAGCCCAAATTTGAGAAGATTGGAGATTATTGGGATGACGTGACGATATATAAGGTCTCTGAATTACTTTGTGAATACCAGGATTTATTCCCTACCAAGTTTACGAAGCTAAAGGGGATAATAGTAGACTTGGGCGTTATGAAGATCACGTTATAACCTGACACAAAGTCGTTTAAGGAAAGACCTTACTATTTCAATTCGAAGTATAAGGAGAAGGTCCACTTAGAACTAGACAAGATGCTCATGGTAGGAATCATTGAGCTCGTAGAAGAATATGATTGGGTAGGTCCAATGGTGGCATAGGAAAAGAAGAAGAAGGATGAAATAATGATATGTGTAGATCTTAGGAAGTTGAATGACACTTGTGTACATGATCCTTTCCTGACTCCATTCACTCATGAGGTATTAGATAATGTAGGTGGCTAGGAAGCATCCTCATTCACTGATGGATTCTCTAGGTACTATCAGATTAAGATTGCACCTAAAGATAGAAGCAAGATGACCTTCACGACTGAGTGGGGATGCTTTCAATACACTATAATTCCTTTTGGATTAAAGAATGCACCTGTGATTTTTTCGCGCATAGTCATTGCTGCATTCAAATAATTCATTCATGAGTTTCTAGAGGAGTACTTTGATGATTGGACTATTATTGGGCTGGTAAAATGCCATCTGACAAGTTTGTACTTGATGCTAGATACTTGTCGAATGTACCATATTGTGCTCAATATGAAGGAATTCCTATTTGGTGTTCCTTATGGGACTTTGTTGGGTCATGTGGTTTGTGTTATATTCTTTCCACGACTAACCTACGTAGTGAACTGGGGGGTTAGAGGGGGGACGAAGCGCCCACTTCATTGTGCCAATTGCACAGCAGGGGGGGGGGGTCACAAGGGGCAAACAGGCCCCCCCTATCCGGGGGTGTTGAGGGTGGCGAGTAAGGCCCCCCCCTACGTTGGTTTCCGATCGCCATGTCCCGAGGCAGCGGGGCGAGAATTTTTTTTGGACCCTTATTATTAGGTTGGCGAAACCTTAACCTATGGTTCTATCGAGGCCCCAGCGCCTGGCTCCATGGTTTTGACGATGGTTTTTCGGTCCATGTGTATTGGATGCTTCAACATTTATAAAATATATATTGTAACATTGAAAGGAATATAATTGTGAAAAAATTAAGCTGGTAGTTTCCGGTTTGGGATCCTAGATCTCCGCCGGAGTGGTGTGCCTGGTCGCGTCTTATCGTGTGTTTCTTATGTTATGCTCTCGCATTTTTTATTTTTCCTGTGATTTAGAATTCGCATGCAGGTAATTTCTGTACGGGGTTAAAACCTACAGTTTGTAGATAGGGACTAATGGTAGATCCCACAAAGATCGTGGTGATACTTAAGCTGGAGGCACCGAGGAGTGTGAAACAGTTGTGTGAAACCTTAGGACATATTGGGTGTTTCAGACAGTTTATCAAGGGCTATGCCCAAATCACCATGCCTATGGAGAAGTTGGTGAAAAAGGATGTCATGTTTTTTGGAATGAGGACTATCAGAAGAGCTTGGATGTATTGAAAGGAGAAATTGTCACCGTGCCAATTTTAGTCTTCCCGGACTAGAAGAAGGAGTTTCATGTACATGTAGACACTCATGTATAGGACTGGGAGTAGTACTGACACAGGCTATCAGAGGAGAATTATAACATCCTATAACATTCACAAGTAGGAGGTTATCCAAGGCTGAGAAGGACCATTCCACCACCGAGCACAAAGGGTTAGCCATGGTATACATTCTCTAGAAGTTTAGACACTATTTTCCGGGTGGCCATTTTAAGATTTATATGGATCATTCAACCCTGAAATACATGGTCAATAAGCCTGTGTTGGGGGGGTGAATCTATAGGTGGTTGTTATTGTTCCAGAAATATGATTTTGAGGTTATTGTGAATCCTGGATGATTGAATGTGGTACCATACCATCTATCGCACATTGAAATAGGGGAAGAGCCCACTAATTTGGAGGAAGGATTGCCAGACATGTAGCTATTTGCAGTGCATGTCACGGATGGTCACTTTGAAGACATCATACACATCCTAATGATAGGAACTGCCCCGAAAGGTTGTACCGTCCAGCAGAAAAAGAAGTTAGTGGTACACACGACAAACTTTTGTATCATTTCCAAACATCTATACAGAATGGGGTCTAATGAAGTATTGTGATGATATGTATGGGAGTTTGAAAGTATCAGTATCCTTGAAAATTCTCATGGGGGCTCTACGGGAGGAAATTATGTAGGAAGGGCAACCACACAGAAGATTCTATGTGCAGGGTTGTGGTGGCCAACCCTCCATCAGGATTCAAAAGCTTAGTATAAAGCGTGTGATGTATATCGAAGGTCTGGCAGGCCATTGTAGAGGGATGAGCTACCTCTGAATCCGAAGATGACATTGTGACCCTTCGAGAAATGGGCGATAGATTTTGTGGGACCCATTCAGCCCCAAGGGAAGAAGACGGGTATGCAATACATTATCACTACAGCTGAATATTTGACTCGATGGTTGGACGTTCAACCTATGAAGGACTGCACTAGCATGATCACTACGAAGTTTATCTTTGAGTATGTACTAATGCTTTTTGGGTGTCCAAATATTTTAATGAGTGATCGCGGTACGCAATTTCAGAACCAAACAATCAGCGCGCTGACAGAGGAATTTCAGGTATATCACTAGAAAAACACACCTTATCACCCACAGGCTAATGGGAGAGTGGAAGAATTCAATAAGGTGTTGGAGAACAAACTGACCAAGGTTTGTAATGCTTAGCGAAGTGATTGGTACTTACACATACTCGCAGTTCTATGGGCCTATTAGACGACATGCAAAAGGTTGAATGGGCAGACATCCTTTCGGCTTGTATATGGTGTTGAAGTAGTGATGCCCATGGAATACATTGTGCCTAGTCTACGCCTAGTAGAACACACGGGTATGGCGTATCGTGGAGCCTTGGAAGAGAGGCTTGTGTAGTTGGCTGAGCTTAAGGAAGATATATTTCTATCTGGATTTCACCAACAGGTCCAAAAGAAGTGCAAAAAAACATGTCATGATCAACACATTAAGCTGTGCACCTTTAAGGTAAATGATCTGGTTTTATTATATGACAGTTAGCTTGATAAATTTCCAGGGAATCTTAGATTGCACTAGTTAGGGCCCGATGTCATTTAGGAGATTACCAACGGTGGAGGAATTCAGTTGGTTAAATTGAATGGAGATCCCTTCCAAGGAAAGGTGATGTAGCTGATTTATGCCATACACTGGTGATCTAGCTAGATGATGATATGAGGGTAGCATAGTCTTAGTGCTCCACGTTGCTCAAAGGAGGCGCAAGACTATTAACTACATTATTCGGGTTGGGGAACTGCATGACTGGAGGATTGTGTAGGACAAGGAAATGTCACAAAGTTTGTGACAACACAAAGGGAGTTGTACTACCCAGGGATAAATTGCACAGGATAGGGAAAAAGTGATTGTTAATGTCATTGTTCATGATTTGACAGTAGGAATGCAGCCAAATGGAGCAAGCGACCGACATTTAAGACAAACTTTATGGTTAAGATCCTTGGTAATCTGCCACCAATATGGCATTAATGAACCGAATGTGGGGGGGAACAGTTGGATTTGAATTCAAAATGGCCTATAAATTACATGTGGAGGCCCAATGAAAAACACTTGGCATTTTGAGAATTGAGTTGTTGAGCTCTCCGACACACATGAACCATGAAAAATTCGAAGCTTTGCTAACCAGTTTAGTATTTGATATGTTGCCAAACGAGGCACAGGAGTTGTTTCATAGCATCATGTCGAAACTCACAGAGGCTATGGATGTCGAAGCAGTGACAACCGAAGGGCCTGTGCTGGAAGTTATTAGGGAGGTAGAGGGACCTACTCAAGAGGTTACCGAGGTATTAGCTAAAGTTCCCAAATCACCACAGATGCCTAGACTGAAGCCAACCCCAACCAAGGAGAGTACGAAGGACAAGAAGGGAAAGCAGGCTACGATACCGGTGTGTTCATCACTGAGAAAAAATCCACTAAAGGACAATTCCATCGCATAAGGAAAAGGAAAAGAGATTAACCTGGAGCTATAGGAGGAAGAAATTGAGGACATCCCAATGGATGATGAGGACTTGGGGGTAGAAGTGGAGGAAGTTGAAGTCTAGGGCACTAACCTTATCACTATGCTGCCTAAGTATGTCAATCCGCACAAGGGCAAGACCAAGGTGTGTTACAAATCCATTTGGGCATATCAACTCCAACTTACAGATTAGTACTATTAGGGCCATCAAACCCTAATTTAGTTGTTACATGCCCTAAAGAATTCAACCATCATAATTCCTAGCTTCCCAAGAAGTTCCATGATTGAAATAATCCAGAAACTGCCTCTAAGAAGATCAGCGCAGGCTAGACATCATCAGGGTGAGCTGCAGTACAATCCAGTACACTTCTAGGGTGCTATGCAGTACACTTAAGCCCTCTTTGGCCTGCATTCGACAAACTTAAGCGAAATTGCATTGGGGTTTGGGAATATTCTTATCCATTGGATGCATCTAGAAGTTTCCCAAGTTTATCTACTCTTTTGGGCTTGAATTTGGATGAGGTAGGGAGTTAAGGAACATCAGTCCGTTTATCCCTTCCTCAAACGAAATAAATCCTATGTTTGGGAGGGAATTCATTATCACCATTTATGGCATAAATTCCTTCATTCACCTATAAAAAGACCACTCATCTAAGTGATCAGGGGCTAGCGGGGCTGAAAATCATTGAATTATAGGGAGATGTTGTTAGTATGAGACTTGAGTTGATTTCAAGTATTGTAATGATGTCAAAATGTCTTGCTTGTTATGAGGAGAGGATGGGATTGAACTGGAGGAGTGATGCTGAATCAAGAAAATTGGGTTATAAATCTTCCTTTTATTAATAAAGTGTTCAAAGATTTTTCCATATGCTTGTGTTATTCATTGATGCTTTCATATGTGTACTGTGTACTCGATTCCATGCTATCTTTAATCAATAGATCATTATCATATGCTTTGATCATTTTTTTTCTTCTGTCTGTGTGCAAGTACTCTTTAAGTGGATTAAGTACGGAAAGGAGCAACAAAATTGGTCAAGAGAGATAAGGAGTAAGCAAAAGATTCAGGTAGGCTTCTTTACCTCTTATTTAATTTATTGGTCATAGAAAAAGTAGAGAATGCTTTGCTTTGTTTTTCTTGACTTAGCTACTAGTCTAGGGGTTTAAGCGTTTATATGTAGACACTAAAACTTCCCAAAACAAGGTGCCAAAGGACATTGATGAGAGCAAGGTCCCCTTGCAAACCTATCTGCTACTAGATGAGATTATCGTTGAAGGACCATGCTTGGGGTAGATTCCTCTATTAAAACTATAATACTGAGACTTAGCTGACCATGAGAAGTTCGTGCACTTAGCGACCAAGCAGCTAATGTGCCGCATTATTGACACAACCACCAAGATGATTGCTTTAGAACCACATAAGTGGCTCAAGGGAGTAGAGGAGGTAGGTTTGCTCAACCTAATATGGGTGTCACACTACAATCACACCCCCATTATAGTATTGGTCATTAAGAAACTACTATTCTTGGTGCGTGATGGGTGTCTGTAGCTGGAGGAGCCAATACCCATCACCAAAAGATTGATCCATAGGATCACACGACTACCCTACAGAAGGGAAAATCTAGCCATGATGTTTGGCACGAAAGGTGGCAAGCTGGATCTCGCAGAGGCCATCAAGGAGAAATTCAAGCTTGTGAAGAAGTTCCGAGGCTATGCAATCTCGAGCATCTGCGACCCTACAGGTAAGGTGGCCACGTAGATTTTGGAAAGAAAGGTTATGAGGAAGTGTTACATAGATGAAGTGTCGGCACCAATCCTCTCTCTTGTAACCCAATGGGTTGAAGGAGTCCAGTTTAATCAGACACGTTATCTCAGCGGTGAGTTTCTTGTGAATTGTCGCAAGGCATGGGAGCTCAGTAAGGCCTTCCACTATGCATCACTCTTACTGTATATTGTGCTAGTAGCCCGGGAGCTACCGAAAGATAGTAAATTCCCCTAGGTCATGCTGGACCTACCAGAAGTAGTGAAGTATGCTTTGTTGTGGGTAACCAAGGATGCTCAATGTATCAAGGACAACAAGATCTTTTGGATCTTGATGGAAATGAACATTTGCATGGATATCAATCACAAACTATAGTGGTCGCCTATTGTGTTATACAAATTGCAGGGGTACACAGAGTTCAAGGAAAACTTTCACCAAGTATCAATCAAGGCATGGAAGGACCCTGAATAGACATGGTATGACTTGCCTTAACTGGCAATGGAAAGTGTGATTGATACAGTGCTTGACCACTAGCTAGCAGAGTGGTGCACTACCTCAGACGTGGTAGCGGGGTCGAGCAAGTCCACCACGCAACGCAAAATGGAGGAGGCTAAGTTCAATATGGTGGAGCTAGCCGAGAAGAGGAAGAAGGAGGCTATTGACAAGGCCTAGGCAGGGCATGATGCTACCCAGAAAATAGAAAAGTAGACAAGTGAAATAGAGCGTGGCTATGGCAAGGGTGCGAGGTCACCTTCGCTTGAAACAAAGGAAGAAACACATGAGCAAATAAAGAAGCATAGCATAGACCCACAAATGACATCGGACTGCATCAAACATCTAAGGGAATAAGAGAAATTGGGGTCGAAGAAGAAATACAAGGCCACTAAGGCATCGCTGGACCTAATCACCCTCACTGTGGGCGATTTTCATGACATTGGAGACACGGTGTGGAATGTCACTGTAGAGGCACTACATTAGTTTGAGAAGCAGCATTAGCTAGTATTGGGGCCCATCCAAATAGGTCAGTAGGAGCTACAAACTCAGGCATCATAGGCTGGCACAGTGTCCACTAGCCTCATTATCAGTACTCCAGAAGCTACTGAGATGCTGCGAGTGATGGTCTCCTGAGCGATAGTGCTACCGGATGGAGCATTAACCATAAAAAATGAAGCTGAAAGGCCCACTGTCAATGCCCTCGAGGGAGTGGGGTTGAACTTGGCAACACTCCCTAGCAAGGCGCTCCATGTATTATAGGATGGTGTGATTGTGGAGTTGAGTGCCCACAAACGCTTCAATTTATGGGTGATCAACGAGCAGAAGATTAATAATGAACAGATGGACCTACAACAAGACTCTGCCATCGCCACTATAATCGAGGTAACTGATCGAAACAATCATATAGTTTAGGTTGTGGAGGAGGCATGACCCATGTCCTGCCCACGTCAAATTTTTATAATTTGTCCCATCTAGAACTTTGAAGATTAACCCCTCTCTCTCGACCAACCAAGAAGAGAAATTATGCAAGATATTGAGAGATAACTTAGATGCATTTTCTTGGAACTATAAAGATATTAAGGGGGTGCATCACTCAGTTTGTACTCATCACATCTACATCAAAGAGGGATGGAAACCTATGTGCCAACCTCATAGGAGAATGAACCCATCCCTCAAGGACATAGTAATGTAAGCGTTACAAAATTTGCTCGATACAGGGTTCATATACCTCATCTCAAATACTGAAGGGGCATCCCTCTACTCTCAGTCCTAAAGAATCATGGGAAGTGGATGATCTATGTGGATTACAAAGAATTGAAAAAGGCCACAAAGAAATGCCATTTCTATTTTCCTTTCACTGATCAAGAACGTTGCAACTCGGAAGGCTACCAAGTTAAAATATCAACCTGAGATTTGTACAAACTTAAGAGGTGTCAACATTATATTTGCAACATACAATGTTTCCTTCATTCGTTGATATGATGTAAAGGAGTGAATGCCATGAAATCAAATCCTAAGCTAATTGCAGAAATGGAAATGTTCACTTGAAAACAAATTAATAGTAGGCAAGAACAACAATGTGTAACTGAAATCCTAAGAGAATGAATTCAAATAAATAGGCCTAATATATTTTCTAAAAAATATTTACATGGTTGTTATTATTACAACAATTTGATTGGACTATTATGGACAAGTGAGGAAAAAAAATGTAGTTGTAGATTTTTTTATCTATAATTACTTTTCTTTTAGATGATGAAGGGATGGTCGATGATTAGCTTCCATATGACCACCTATTTTCTATCTCAGTGCTATCTCCTTGGTTTACTAACATAGCCAACTACCTAGTTACTCAAAAATTTCCTCCAAATTTGTCATCAAGGGAGAAGGGAAAATTTTTGAGGAGATTTGGGACAATCTTTTAAATCTGGGACCAAATCTAATTTTAAGGAGATGTGTTAGGGAAGAGGAATTCTTTTACATCCTCTTAGCCTGCCATGATGGGCCTTGTGGGGGTCATTTTTTTTATGGTAGAACAACTTTAAAATCTTTACAAGTTGGCTACTATTGGCCAACTCTCCACCAAGATGTAAGATGGTATACCAGAAAAAGTGATCAATGCCAAAGGATGGGGGAACCCACACCAAGGGATGAAATGCCTCTACAACAGCAAGTGGCCTCAGAGCCATTTGACAAGTGGTGCATGTATTTCGTTGGGCCAATTGATCCACCATTAAGGGAGAGAAAATACATCATCTTCTACACTGGTTACTTAACAAAGTGGGTTGAGACAAAGGTTGTCAAAGCAACGACAAAGGAAAAAGTGGTTGAGTTCTTAAGGGAAAATATTTTCTACATATTCGGGTACCCAAGGGAGATATTCATCGAACAGGGGGCTCAATTCACATCACAAATAATTGAGAATCTCCTAAGGAAACATAATATCAAACACAAAACGTCTACTACCAATCACCTTCATGGAAATGGGTAAGTAGAGGATACAAATAGAGAATTGGAGAGCATCCTCACCAAGGTTGTGAGAAAAAATAAGAAGAGATTGGGTAGACAAATTAGTGGAGGCCACTTGAGCATATAACACCACCTGGAAGAAAACTATTGGGTTCACTCCATATGATCTAGTTTATGGGAAGAAAGCTTTGCTTTCTATTGGGCTTTGAGTATAATATTTTGATAATGGGAACCCAATTGCACATAGATGTCACCAAAGCACATCAAGAGAGGTTGATCCAATTGAATGGATCGGATGAGTTCATATTGTAGGCCCTCATCCACACTGAAGTTATACAATTGCAAAGGAAGGTATGGCATGATAAGCCTATCAAGGAAAATGCTTTTCAATAAGGGGATTGGCCATTATTATATTATTTCAGGGTCAAGAATTTTAAAGAAAAATTGATGACAAGATGGTTAGGCCCATACTTGATATAAAAATGTCATGAAAATGGAGTTGTTGATATCAGGACCATTGATGAGGAAGGGGTATCCTTTCTTGTAGATTGTTATAGGTTGAAGTTATATAGGAACCCAATGTCTAAGGAAGAATTCATCAGTATAATCAACAAAGAAGTCAATGTCACTGGGAGTGTCATAGCTCTCAGTTCAAAACACTATTAGATATTTTTTGTTGAAAGGAAAGAAAAAGGGAAAAAAGAAGAAAAAAAGGAGAGATTCTTGGATGAAAACCTTTATGAGGCATCTGAGGCCAACTCCTCAGTTAAAAACCTCTATAAGGAAGTCCATGAGTAGGAAAAAGATGAGAAAAAATAATAAAGATACCTAAGTGAAAACCTCTCTTGAGTCACCTAGGGTAGGCATACAGGTTGAAGACCTCCTCTTAGGTGCCCTATGTCTCTCAAGGAAAAGCAGAAAAAAAAAGAGAGACACAAGGAAAGGATGTTTACCATGTGTGCTAGCCTTTTTGTCATTTTGTAGGATTATATAAAGGGGTAGATTCCATGGCTATAAGGCCAAAATTCTCAATATTTCTTTCATTCTTGCATCCATACACTTCCTATCCATCATCTACCCTCATGTGATCACCTTTCTCCACTTTCTCGTTAGTCCAAAATTCAAGTTTCACCCCCTCTTTGGACTGCTATAGTAAGGACCTGTAATTGCTACAGGATGGTCCTATAGTGCTATAGGAGGGTTTTGAAAAGACACAAGAGGGAGATATAAGGACAAGGATAACCCAACAAGTAGCCTATGACCTTGAAAGTGATAAATAAGGCCCCCCAATCATGTTCCATCATCAATATATCACTCATCCACCTCATTTCATAAAAATATTCTTTAACTCCTCCACTTTGTCTTACCCCTGTTAAAAAATTTGAAAACCCTGAGAAGCCATTATCTTCATTTCTACAATTCTACACTACTCCCTCATAGTCCTAGCATTGTCCTCAAGGCTTATTAAAACTTCTCTCATCACCCCCATGTATATTGGAGACCCTAGAGGAAAAGAAAATGATTGCTACAGGAAGAAAACATCTTCCTGTATCATCCTATGCACACATCACAAACAAAAATGAACTTCTTTTATCTAATTAGTAGAGGCATGATGGAAACCTATGAGACCAATCTGAAGAAGTCATACCACTCCCAGGAGGACTCTATTCTAATATTAACATCTTGAACATCAACAAGGTACCTGCACACATAGAAAACACAACAGTCGAGTATCATGAGTAGAAATGAAGAAATACACAAGAAATAATCCAACAAGCCAAGTCCCTTGATGTAAGTGATATGGTCTAGCTCTAGCATGAAAATCCATGCAACATTTTTATCATGAGGTAGGCACAAGTATGGAAAATCTTACCTCCTCCCTATACGTGAATAATAAAAATGTGTAAATGTTGAGACGAGATGTTTTAATGTGTAAATGTCGATTAACTTGGCCACCTTTAGCTAGTAAACTAAAAGTGATGGTAAGCACTCATGTGATGTGGATATGTCACATCAAATATGAGAAAAGGAGAAATAATTACTTAGAGTGGGTACAAAGGTCCAAAAGAGGAAACCCCATGTGATTGCTAGGTCACCATAGTGCTCCAAGCCTAAACCAAAAATTACATATTATGTACCTAGGATCGAGTTCTTTTGCATAATATCTCATTTCAAAAATAGTTAGGGAGATGAAAAGATTTGGGTGTCATTAAGGAGTTTTGAACCCCATTTTGTAATTACTACAGGAAGGAGCTATAGGGAAGCCTACAACTACTACAGGATGGATGAGACACTAGAACAAGAAGGCCAAGAAAGTGGAGGAAATCCACATAGGTTTGAGTTGATCTCCGAGTTACCACCTTCACCCCTAACTACTTGACAAAAAGTAAGTTCCACCATCTCATTCATGCATCCATCATATTGCATGCAAATTTCACTTAAAATTATACAGGAAGTGGTAGTCTAATTGTGAAATTAAAAGGTCTTTTCAAGTAGTGGAGTAACGGGAATGTAAGAAATTGTCATTAACAAGGAATTTTTAACTCATTGCTGCCACTAAAATACACACTAAATATATAGAAGAAGTATCTCTCCCTCACTTAAGTGAGAACATAGAGAAGAGATTGGGGGAGGATTTAACATAAGGGAGCCTCCAGATACCAAGAGAATCCACCTACTCCCTCCAATGTTAGATATTTTTAGAAGACACCAGTCGCTAGGATTCTTCGAGTTATTGAAAGGGTATGATGATGACCTTACCTTTGAATTTTCCATGGCTTTGAACTCACAAACAGAGGACAGTGCCACCACTCTGGTGAGGGGGTTGGCTATCTATCTCAACCCTCAAATAATTAGTAGAGTAACAAAACTACCTCTAGGAATCAAATGGATCATATATGACAAAGCCACTAGTGTCACTACTAAAAATATTTATTCACTACCAATGAAAATCCTGTTGAGGACAAGAATGGAGTTAGGAGGGAAATCCTACCTTATCCTTGGGATGAGGTGGCCTACCATATTCTAAAATACATAACTTGTGAGGGAATAATGGGTGTGGTATACTCTTACTACTTTATATTACTTCATGAACTAAGGTTCCAAGCGTAATTGCCTCTTCCTCAAAGAATTTGTGTATCATACTTCCTCCCGCAGTCCATTAGGGACATGAGTCCAAAGTGAGAGAGGGAAAACACCAACACCTAGGCCACAATGGACTCATTAAACTGATAGTGGTGGATGCCAAGAGCAATTTGATAATCCCTTTCATTTGGTCCAAATTCACAGACATGGATATAGAAACCTTTAGTGAGACACAAACCCTCACACTAGGTGAGAACCCAACCTCTAGTGGTGGGGGAAGAGAGGAAAAAACCAATGAAGAAGAAGAAGGGGCAAGGATAATAAGAGGAATAAGAAATAAGCTCAAGAGAAAAGGAAACAAAAATAGAAGCAAAAAGGATAGTAGAAGAAGTAGAGATGACAATAGAAGAGAAAGAAGAACCAGAGGCAGAGGTAGGAGGATAACAAGATGAAACAAAAGAGAGGGAGAAACATGAAAATAAAGTCCTAAGAAGCTTACCGATCCCATAGAAATAGAGATACCCAAAAAAAAAAAAAATTGTCTCCAGAAACCACTGAACATGAGGTAACTACAACTTTAGCTACCTTAAGCACCCTATCCAAACTTTAAAACAAGAGACAAAGACAAGCTCCCCATAGATTTTAAGACCAGTAAAAGCACCAGATCAAGCAATGGAGGCGACCAACTCCTATAAAGGTTCCCATCACAATTGATGAGTCCCCAATCAAGAAAGAGGAGGTAGGGCCAATTGAAGGGAAAATTGAAGAGCTCACCTCTCCAAAACCCACAATCAAATACTCCTATAACATATGTAAGGAGGCCCACCACCTGATCAACATCCTTCAAACAACCTAAGACACAAACAACCCTCCCATAAGAAGAAGAAGGGAAGTTACAGGATGGGAAGAGCCTACTACAGGAGGAAAAGAAGATGTTATAGGAGGGGTTGAATATGCTACAAGAGGGGGAAAATGATCTATAAGAGGGGAAAAATGTGCTGCTAGAGGGGAAGAATGTGAGACAATAGCTACATGAGGTAGAAACCTCCCTAATAACATTTGAGTACTTCCGAGACCTCTAGGAGCCTAGTCCACAACCCAACCTAAGATCATGCTACAAATTCATTGAAGGAGGGAGGATTATTCCCAAAAAAATTCGCAGTTCCAATTTTCTATGAGCTACAAATAGAAAGAGGAAGAACCCACAGGCGGATGTAAATTTCTACATCGAAGAAGGTATTGGATGTGGGCCTCATGGAAGAAAAGGTCCTTGAAATGACCAAAGTATTAAGTGAGTTGAGAATGAGGGATTCTATAATGAAGGTGCAACTACATGTATAAAATATGTGGTTGAAAGAGAAGATGCAGGAGGGAAACCCAACTTACCACCATGACAAGCCTATGCATGGAGTCATTACAGTGCAACCAACCATCCAAGTCTTATGCACTCTTTATCAAAGAAAAATGGATCCAATTCCAAATGAAATCCTTAGCACTGGATCTAAATCCTTTGAGGATTATAAATAGTTCATTGAATTGAACAAGCAAGCTAGCATGGGGGACAAAAAAAAATTGGCTAATTTTTACATACACAACCTCACTATGGCAGATATAATGTTTTGTGATTGTAGTGCAATATTCGGGATACACAGGTTATGGCCTTAGCATCATGGATTACTCATGAGGAGGAAATAGCATAGGAAGTGAAGAGATTCATGGCAATGGAGGAAAGTGAACCATTATATATCAGGGCAGAGCTAGTGATCCCAATGGATTTCATTAGAAATCATAGCATTATCTCCAATGATTCTAACCTGGTACCTAAACACCTGTCCAAAAAGGAACACGCCATCTTACATTTTGAAGACACATTTAGGTTGTTGGGAAAACAAAATATTGCAAGCCTTCCAGAGGAGATGGCATGCCTTAACACACAACCTCAAGATCAAGGGATATCACTCCTCTGAAAGGCTAAGGAATGACTTGGAGAGGATGCCCATGTACAAGTGGGTCATGAAAATATTAAAAGTTAAGTCGATATGACTCAAGCTTAGTCCACCCTTGCTACTAGGCCGACAAGAAGGAATAGATGAAGCAAAAGAGCAGAAGGAGTGGAAAGAAATAGAAAAGGATGCAAGTTTCAATCCCCAAGAATGAAAACCATCTAAGGAATCTTGGTATGTTAGGAAGGCTACCGAGCCCATGAAAGAGATGCACATGGATGAATGAGTTGCTTAGAGGATAAGAAACAAATTCATTAGGGGGTTGCTGATGAGGCTTATGAATATCTATACTATAAGGTTCATGATGCCATCCCCAATATTTATAACTATCTCCTTCTCACATTTATTTAAAATTTTTGTTATATTATTCTTAGTGAGAAGGGTAAAATATGTTTTCTATGTCATGTAGCCAAATATGGTTTAATTATAAGAAATGAAGCTTTTTTTAGATGATTTCTATGAAGGGGATTCGACTAGACAACCGAGAGAGATTATAGGAGGTTGTCAACATCTTTAAATACTTCAATTAGCCTAAGGTCACAACAATCTCTCTCAACAGCTCGAGGTCATTGGCAGCCAAGCAAATGTAGTTAATGAAGAATAAGATCAACCATTCTTGAGTTTAGGGAGACAAGTATTCCTATTTTATATAGAGTTTGTGGTAGGCGCCTTCTTGTAAAGATAAACATGGAAAAGATCTAATTACGTTTCAATTTTTTTTTTCTTCTATTTGTTTGTTTATTTATTTATTTATTTATTTTATTTTATTTATTAATTTTTTTTTTTTTCCAGTTAGGTATCCATTCAAATCAAGTACTTGGCACTGTTATTTTTTACTATTATGTGATGTACTAGACATTTATGCAATGATACTAAGAAGTTTCTTATTGATTCATTATTGAGTTAGTTCCAGAGGGTTGATGCTCTTGGGTTTCAACCCAAACCTGTTGGATTTGGTTCCTCTTGTGTATTTGTATCTCTTTTTCGTTCAGAGCGCTTATTAATTTCTTTCATTTCATTAGAGAATAATCCATCAAAATTTTTTGATTGCAACCTCTACCTCATCTCTCTCATGGGAGCATGAATAGAAGGATTTACAAGCACAATCCAAAAAAATTATGTTTATGATTTCTTGGAAGAATATTGATGTTGGTTACCTTTTTTGCATGTCCTCTTTGTATCTTACGACTTGATTTATTGATTACATCAATTTTTTGTCATAGATTAGATAACATTTAAATTCAAATCATATTTTCCACTATTAATTATTTCATTTTGTCAATGATAAATGGGTACATGCACGTGATGATTGCAGGGATATTAGGATTTATAGGCAAGTGCACCTTCACCACCTCCATCTTTGACTTCCTCACCTTCTCTTATGAATCACGAATTATGTACTAAAATTTTTTCTCATGAGATCATTTTCCTAGAAAACTGTGAGCATCTTGCTTAGTGCAAGAGCTTCAAAAGATTCAGAGATTGGCTAGGGGATTTGGACACCCTCTATTCATTTAGCAAAACATCCATCTACCTTTCCATACATTTAATCCAGTATTTCCACCTCCCAAAGTTTCTCGACAACCTTGTTGTAGCATTATAGGCCTTCTTATCACAATACAGGGTGCCTCTATCAACCTCCTATAGCACACCTGTAGCAAGTTGTTTCTTCACTAGTTTTGGATTTTGCTACAATTTTGAGTTAGATTAGTAGGAATTTGAGCCCCAACTATTAGTCCATGATCATGGGAATCTCCTAGGCCACTCCAAACGCTCCTTTTCCTTCACTACAAAACATAAAAGTGTTAGTTCCCTTATCACATATTTGGTACAAATAGAACATTAATTGATATGAAAGTGTGACCTAGATAGATGATACCTATAATCATGAGTTATGAGTTTGTAGATTAGCTTATTATATGCGTGTAAATTTGATACCTAAATTATTGATTGCAAGATAATGTAGTTTCCTTTCTGTAAGTAGTGTAGCTCTTGTCTTTTCATGAATTGATTCAATAACATTTTCTAGTTGAAGTTAATAACATTTCTCTTTCCATAGTTAGAGATAGCTTCTAAATATCACCTCCATTAGCTAGTTTTCAGTCTAATTCTGTAGGAGTAATGGGCTTGGAGAACTATTAATCGAATGTCCTACTTGAGGGTGGCATGAGTGGAATCCCATCTACTAGGCATATAACACTATCACCTCAAATATTTTATGAACACTGGGTTGATAAATAGACTTGAGGATCCCTTGGGAGTTGCATCACTCTTGGTGGAACACTAGGGTTCACCAACCACTATGCATAAATTTATTAAAGAAGGATATTACTGTCCCACTTTATTTAAATATTCCCATTCAAAAAATGTGAAACCTGCCAATAGACAGTTGACATACTTAAAAATATGCTTTCCCTCTTCATCCTATCACTTTTGAAGCTCCATTTTAGCAATAAGGCTTATACATAATTATAATAGCCTATCGTCCCTCATACCAACAACATAAGTTCATTAATTACAACCGGTAATGATTTCACTAGGTGGGTTGAGGTAGCACCTTTGTTGTGGTAAATATTAATCAAATCTTTGATTTTCTGCAATCACACATAATCACTCATTTTCCATGTTCTTCAGCCTTTGTTATTTGATACATCCCATTTCTTATCGCATGAGTTGGATGCATATGCAATAGACAAAGAGACTAATATAATATACTTAGCAAACTATTATCCACAAGGAAATGGTCTTGTTGAATCATCAAACACAAACTTGCTGAAAATGATTAAAACAACAATCTCATAAAACCATAAGAATTAGCATATTACAGGGTGATAGGGTCACATCCAAATATTCTATAGGAAATTCACCCTTTTTTTTGGTTTATATTAGAGAGGACATTTACCACCTCACATTTTTCTGCATTCTCTCGAACTATATCAAATCATTCAAGAAGTAAAGTCATCAACGATGGAAAATATAATTAATACCTTTTTGAAATTAGAAGAAGAAAGACAAAATTATAAAACCATGTTGGATCAACATCAACAATTAATAAAATAATGGTCTGATAATAATAATTCTTCTTACCACGACCTTGAACTTGGGGACCTTGTCTTAAAATGGGACAAATCCCATGAAGACAAGGGTGAACATAACAAGTTTCAAGCTTGTGGTTGGTGCCTTTCATTATTTAAAAAAAATATTGGACCCAACACTTTCTCATTGTAGACTTTGGAGGATCAACCTGAGTCCCTCCCATTCAATGGGAAACTTCTAAAGATATATTTTTCATGATCTCAATTGGGAAACTTATGTATATATTTTTGTATGTATTTTCATTGTTGCTCTTTACTTTTATTTTATTTTCTTTGTGTGAGTTTGGGCCTTTTATTTGAGTATTTTCTAAATATTATTTTTTTCTTTCCATTCCATAACAATTTTTTTTTGCACATAATGATTTTTTAAGGAAAAAATTTATTGTATGATTTTTGACTCATGTATTGATTGATAAATAAATTCTTCTAGCTTTGTTTAAATAAAGAGATATCTTGCTTAAACTATTTTTAAATTTGTTTTTCATTGTAGAAACTATCTAAACCCATTTCATTTTAGATGAATTCTAATAATTAGTAAACAAATTATTTTAGTAACAACATTATTATTAGGTTGGCAATTTAAACTTTTCATGCCATCCCATACTCTTAAGGAGCAGATTTACCTCTGCATCTATTATCTAATCCATTAAGGATTAATATTTATCGAAGTGTAACTAAAAAATATAAAATGATTAAAATACAAGTAAAATAATTTATTGTTGTTACTAAATAATTAACTGAGGGGTATGCGGTCTCATTACGAGTTGGACTACCATGATCATGAGTATTAATGGAAGTGACATTACCATTTATGGTCGCCAAGCCATGGTGATGACCTCTAGTTAAAAAACTAAATGACAAGGGTTCTCATCATGAACCATCTCGCTCACTTTCTTTAGTTTATATGAATGGCACTGTCACTATTTGGTTACCAATCTAGGACAATTACCTTCAACTGATCCTTAAAAAAATTATTAACTAAAACTATGGATCTATATATAATAGATGGGACATTGATGAATCATTGGGTTAAGAGGTGACCCAACTGAGGCTATGGATGCCTACTAGAAATAGTAGCTCCACATGTGATATTAAAATTCATGACTTAGCCAACTTCTACAATCTATAAGGATTCTTCTACATATAAAAATCCAACAGGCTTTTAGTTTAGTTTATGTATGTTGAAGTCATTTATATTTAAAGAGTGAATGGATGCCTATTATACTTAATAGTTTAAAATGAAAGAAATTGTTTTTTTAGCATTTTATACATGATTATATTGCAACTAAATTTTATTCCTTTATTTTGTGATTTCATGAAGACAAAACTAGTTCACCTATTTAGTCGCTAATGTTGGGACGCCAACCTACTCCCTTCATTATCATCGAGAAAATAAAGGGCCCCTCCTAAAAATTTACTATTTTCTTGTTTTTGCTCTGTATTGGACTAATTGTTGCATTCACTCTCTTACTTTTCATTTTGAGTTTATGGCATAATGGTTTATTGAAAGATTCAGTTCCTGCATTCATTAAAACATAAGAATTTTCTTTCTTGATTGTTATGATTAGTATTGATTACAATTTTATCCTAATGACAAAACATTTTGTCAGTTTAAAGGGCCACTACATAATCATAGATTTTGCAGCAACCCTAAATTCACCTTATTGTTGGGTTGTGTTATATTCTTTCCTTGACTAGCCCACATAGTTAATCGGGGGGTTAGAGGGGGGGCAGAGCCCCACCTTCGTTGTGTCGATTGCATAGCGGGGGGGTTCACAGGGGGTTTGAAGGGTTCAGGTAACCCTCCTCTATGGGGTTTGGGTAGACCTACCTACGGTTTTGTGCACTTTTTTCACACATGGTTTTGGACACGATGGGTTTTTGGTCCATGTCTTTCGACGCAATGCTTTTCACTCCATGGTATTGGATGCTTCGAGATGTATAAATTTGTATTGTAACATTGAAAGGAACATAATGAAAAATCAAGATGGTAGTCTTAGTTTCCGGATCCATGGGAAAATCTCTGTGTATATGTGTTTTATATGTTATGCTCTCGCATTGTTTATTTTTTGTGTTTCAATAATTCATATGCATATAATTTCTGTACGTGGTTAAAACCTACATCTATAATGTTAATGGCGAAAATTTACATGCTATCATCATTTCCTATGTTGAATCTTTGTCTCAATGATCCCCATGCTTTCAAATGTTTTATTTGATTGATGGTCCTAATATAAAGTATATGATCTATGACTAGTGATGTGGTGTGTTTCAATTATGATGTATCCCTTCCTGATACATACTGAGTGATGGTCTATCAATTTCAATTTTAATATATGATTCTCTTGAATCATTTCATAGATTTGCATTTATGATTAGTGTTAGGATTTGATTGCAATGTCATGTTATATGCCCAATTATCTGATGAACTGGAGGCTTATTTCTTATGTCTCAATCTTTGGTAACACTAGCTTTTATATTATTCAGTTATAAATTAACATACATATTCCATTATCATCCTTTTTTATCCTGAGTTTGTAGCCAATATATGTTGATTTGATTTCCAAGGTTCTCTTTAGAGGGCTTTGTTAAACCTTACCATTTCAGCCTTTTTCATTTGCCGCCCAAGGGTTCTACAACCCAAGGTTTCATGGTCTTTAGCTCCTAGAATCCTATTTTGTTTTCACCTACCACCTTTTCTCAAGAATTTTCCACCAATAGTTCAAAATAAACTCATTCGAGCAAAACATGTTGAGGTAAATGAGAAATGCTTGGCTCTATTTTTCCAAATGGGGTGGTGGGACCTTTTGTAGCAATTTTAGGGTCACAGTGATGAAATAGTTCAATATTTTTCTTTTCCCTTCAATGGAAGGAGAGCTTATGTTAATGAACTAGAAATAAAAATGAATTTGGAGCTTGTGGTAGTAACCACCCACTTACCCTTGGAAGGTGAGTGTTGGTCCAAAAACATTGCAGGTAATATTGTTCCATGGAGGAAAATTCTAGCTAAAAAGGACTTCCAATACAATTTCAAAGGTATGCCTATATCATTTCTTAAACCGAAAATGGCAAGGATTGTTGGATGTGATTAATAGATACATAACTTGTGAGGGTCAGTATAGTGTTGTTTTTATGTGTCATATTCAAATGTTAATGACTTTTTTAGGATAAAATCTCAACCTGCAATATATTAACTTGAAGTATTTAACTCAAACGTCTTAGGATTTAAAAGTTGAGAATAAAATCCCTGAGAGGTATTTTTATCATCATGGTTTAATGAGTATGATAGTCAGGTATCATCTGGCTCAAGTTGATGATGATTGGGACTCTTTCCTCACCTGTAATGGTTATGGTAAACCTCTGGAATTCCATCCTATTTAGTCTTCTAGCACCATGGCCCTAACCTCCTAACCTATTGATTCAACTCCACCATTAGCTGAGGAGTTAAGGTAGGATGACTATGTGACAACTTTTAAAATGTCAAGGTCATCCTCTTCATAGGAAAGCTAAGTTGTAATTTCTAAAATATTAACTTCTCTTTGAGATACCAGGAATAAAACAAAGGCTCATAATATTAAACATAATATTGAATCTTTTTGGCATGAAACTGAGCCCGTTCAAAACTGTATAGGAATAGGAAATTTCTCGGATGTGTTAAAGTAAACAAGATTTGGTTAAGGTAAAATCACTGTGAAGAAACTTTGCTAGAGCCCAAAGGACCATGCATATGGGTCCTCCTGAGGTTGTTTCCTTACTGTAATTGGAAACTCATCCTGAGCCATGTTTGAAAAGTAATAAGTATAATTCTCAGGATCGTTATCCAGATTATGAAAATACTCCCGATTATGTCGACTCTTCCCCTTGAAAACCTTACTCGGGTGATTTAATCACTAATATATATTGGAAGAAGAATATTTTATCACTATACCTCATCTAGAACATCAAATTATCCAACTAGTTTATGAAAAAAATAAATTATGGGCTTTGCTCGAGAGAAAGATAAATCCAATCAACAAAAAACATTTAGCATTTAAGGTAAAACTAGATCCAAGGATACTCACATTGTGATAAATTATAATAATCTTAAGGTTACCATTTCCTTCGAAATGGAGTGATATTATGCAAGAAAATAGCCAATGTGTTTTACTTATGCGTGTGAAAATATTATAGGCAATAGTTGTTTATTTAGTTTTCTAATTTGGAATAGAAGGGCCACTACAAAATCATAGATTTTGTAATAGCCCGATCTAAATATTTTATATCATATTATCTAATTTTAGTCTATTTTTTTAATAGGTTGTCCACCTTGCTGAGAAAAATCTCTTAGATATGACGACCCAAGATACTATCAAATTCCCTATGCATGTTAATAACCCTGAATAGAATCTTTTTTAGCACGTGTGTTATTTTATTTTACTGATTCAACCAAAAAAGACTGAATATGAAGAAGTTATATTTTTAATTTTTTTTGGGCTGTGGTTCACAGACACCTTGGTCAATGGGTGGCCACTATGTCCATGGAAAAATATGAGCTAATCAACCCCAAAGGGAATCTAGCCCCACGGCCCACTAGCAAGGCCTAACCCCAAGGGCTTCAGGCAGAATGGACCCTGTGACCTCCCGAACAACAAGGCACTAAGTTTGACCAAGTGAGCTAACCCTTAGGGCTATGAAGAAGTTATCTTTATTTTTATAACTGAAATATTAGAAAACCTATTTTTAAGTTTTTCTTTGGGATTCTAAGGCCAAGGGCCTTTATTTATATAAGCCCCTTGATTTCAAGGAGGGGATATATCTGTGGTACTATAGGGGAGATTTTTTTACAATGAATTATTGTTATATTTTGACTATGGAAATTCTTTAATATAAGTACATAGATTTGACTGTGTTCAATATGGTTCTTTATTTTTGATGCTCCATTGTCAGATAATTTTCCTCTTTATGTTCTTGTAATTATTTCTTGAAATATGGGGGATAAATATTGTTTTCTCAATAGTTTTGTTCTTTGAGAAAATAATTCTATTTATTCTATTTATTCTATTTATTTTTCCATTTCAACATTGAGTTGATTTTCAATCACTTAAGATAAATAGCATTTTTCAATGACTCATGTCTTAATACGAGTTATTTGTTACACGTTATTCTAATTTGGATGTCTGAGTGTTTTCCATATTTTCAATGAAATAGGAAATGGTAGCCTTTACATGCAAATCGATGATAATTCTGCCACTGTAGATGATATTCCTATTTCTTGTCCTTGCTTCTATCTATGGTTGATTGATTGTATTCATTAACCATAATCAAAGTATGTTAATATGATGGAAGGTTGATATCATTTATAATTTTTCTTGCATTATGTTACATTTGTCCAAATTAATTATTAAAATAGTATATTTGCCACATTTCACATTTATTTCTTAATGCAAAGTCTTAATACTAGACATAGTGACCAAGGTTAGTAATTTTATTTAGGAGTGTAATTTCATTTCATTCTATAAACATAGTTTTCTAGATTTTTTCTTTTTTCTTTTTTGCTATAAATGCATTAGTTTTGACCCAAATATGTCATGTTATACTCTTCTTCATTTGTTGTAATATAAATTATATATGTTGTATCATATTTTTTATTTTGTAACAACACTTAATGTATTATATTTCTCTTATTCTAATTTCTAGATGAAATGATAAATTATAATTCCATAGCATTTCTTTAGCTTGTTAATAGTAAAATAACCAATATCCATTTCTCATGATTATCTTAGGTCTAAGCTATTTGATTTCATTTGAACTTATAGAATTAACTTAATAACTTGGTCATATTTTATTCAATTATAATTTAGTATACAAGTAGTTTAGCTTAGCATAAAATAACCATAGTTTATATTAGTTTAGACTAGGAATTACTTTCCCTAGATTCAACCCTTCACAAGAAGAAAGGATCCTAGGATAATATAGCCTATTAAACCGTCAAGGGTGGCTATACCAAATGGCTTGAGGTTTTAAATAGCCTCAGTTTAGGATATTTCTCCCTTACTGAATTATGTGTACAACGCCCATGCCAATAGCTTCCCAAACCATTTCCTTAAAGCTTCATTGCTCATATTTTAAAAGGAAAAGATTAAGCAACCCATCTATTTGTAGGAACATTATGATACACCCTATCCTAGCCAAGTGAGATATATACTAATTTCACAAAAGGGATTGGGATATGGCTAGAATGTCAAGAAAAAACGAGTAAAACTTGATCATATTTTACATGCCATAATTTTAATATGGACCACTAAGTTATAGCTTAAGGTCATTATAAAGAAATGTCACAATAATAAAATAATATACTGTGTTTCATCGTCAATTATAAGAAAACATTTGACATGGTGCTTGGAATTTTCATTTGGAATAGATTGAAAGAGTTATAGGATCCATTTGAGTTGACAACGTCTTTAGAAGGTTGTATAAGAATATTATTTCTAAGTTTAGGAACATTTATGGTTTGTGAGAGGAGATTGCTTCAAATATAGGAGCTAAGAAAGGGGGTTCTTTATCCCTTGCCCCTTTTGGCATTTACATTGATAATACTAGTACAAAATGACTAATTAGTTACTAAAAGAATGACTAAAATTTGCATATAAATGACTAGTTTTCAATTGGTGACTAGTAGTGACTAATTTACAATACCTTATAATGCGACCAAATTTTAGTCGTATTGAGATTAGTCATTAATTATAGTGATTACAAGTTTTCTCCCTACAACATAAAAAAATAGAGATGGGAAGGGAATAGATAGTAGGCAGACAGGAAGAGAAAAGATGGTTTGATATCCAAGAGAAAACTTGCGACAAAATTTACAAAAGGAAAGGTAAGTAATTACAATATGGATAAAGCACATTATATGTGCATGTCACATTCTTATGGCTTAACCCTTTATCCCATCAATGGGGTCTAAAACCTAGTACCAACCATGGGGCTCTACTTTAGATTTACCTATATCTATCATTGTTGCCACATCTCCTGTTGTCAATGGAGAAATATCATAAGTAACATCATTAGAAATGTCTTAATTTACAATTGTTGTAATGCATTCCACCATATCGTATGCATGATTCTTCTGTAAATCTCCTAAATCCTATTAGAAATACAGATATTTTAAGTATATCATTTCCAACTTAAAAAATTATAGTTTGTATGTTGACTAAAGAAAAGAACATAATTTTTCTTCTTTCTAATAGAAATATGAAAATTTTCCTTGCCATAGGCAAACATTTGGAGAAAACATGGTTTCAATTTGAACATACCACTTGAGAATAAGTAGCTAAAAAAGAAGAATTCAAAAAATGTCTAGAAATAATAAAAATTTGTTAGGAAACCAACTCACAAAAGATAAAAATATAGATCAACATCTTACAATTCAGCCTCTTCGAAGGGGCAATATCTTTTACATTACACAAATGAACAATTCTTGGATGATTGAAATGACAAAATCTCCTTACTATATATAGGAGTCTAAGGGGACATAATATAGCCAAGCCGACCTAACAATAATAATCTAAAGGCACAAAAATAACAATAGTGGGATTCTGTGGGGCACAATAATAACAATATGGGGACAATAGGGGAACAACAATAACAATAGGGGATACAATGACCATAGGGGGAATCACTAGTATTATAGGGACCTAACATGCCCCTCTCATTCAAAAAAGTGTTTTTCTCAATGCTTGAGTAGTTCTAGGTGCTTCTGTATAAAATTCTCATCCTCCCATGTGGAATCTTCAACGAGTAAGTTCTTCCACTTGATGAGATACTCTGAAATTGATCGACTTCGTAGCTGTCGATTTCTTGTTTCTTTGACTGCTTCAGGTTATAATATGATTTTTCCTTCCTGTTCAAGTTCTCACAATATTGTTTGATCCGGAATCTTGTCACCTATAACCTTCTTTAAGCATGAAACATGGAAAACTGGATGCACTCAGGAAGCTGCAGGAAGTTCTAATTTGTATGCCATAGTACCTATCTTTTGCAACACCTTGTATGGACCATAATACTTTGGTGATAATTTATTATTCTTCTTAGCTTGCTTGAGGGAAATTTTTTTAAATGGTTTTAGTCGTAGGAATACCCAATCACCTACATCAGAACCTCTTTCACTGCAATTTTGATCTGCCTACTGTTTCATTCTATTCCACGCCAAGGTAAGGCTATCCTTTAAGAGTTGGGGAACTTGTTGCTGATGCTCGATGTGATCTTCCATTGCTTGAACATTAGAATTTTCTCTTAAATATGATGTGATGGATGGTGGATGATATCCATAAAGTTCAATAAATGGGGTCATTTTTGCTGCAGTATGGAAGGAAGTGTTATACCACCATTCAGCCAGAGGCAACCATTTGACCCATTGTGTTTGTTCATTAGATACAAAGCAACAGAGATATCCTTCCAAACATATGTTTACTATCTCAGTTTTCCCATCAGAATGAGGATGATAAGATGAGCTATGAGCTATGAGCTAATTGAGTCTCAAGACAAGAAAATAATTCTGTCCAAAAATTTCCAGTGAAAATGGGATCTCTATTGCTTACAATAATCTTTGGGTTTCCATGTAGCTTTTGAATTGTTTCCATCAATCCAGTAGAAATTGTACTTGCTTTAAATGGATGAGATAATGCACAAAAGTGTGCATACTTGGTAAGTCTGTCAACTACCACCATGATAACACTCTTTCCTTTGGACTTGGGTAAACCTGTGAAAAAATCCATTGAAACCTCCTCCCAACGTTGGCTTGGAATGGATAAGGGTTTTAATAGTCCTAGGTTTTGTATTGTTGCAACTTTATTTTCTTGGCAAACTAAACATTCTTCCACAAACTTTTGAATATCTGATTTAGGGCCATAGAAAAGACTCCTGAGTGCCCTCCTAAGGGAGAGGTGTGCAATTACCTAAGAATATTTTGTTTGAGATGGGAATTCTTACATAGGTATAATTGATTCTTGTACCATAACGAATCATTTTTCCAGCTAAATGTATCAGATGTATTGGGATATTGTTGTATCTTTTGAATGAGTGCCCAAACTTCCTCATCATTCTTCCATTCATCCCTTGATTCATTTATCCAATCTTGTTGGATAATAGAAACGACACAAAGAAATGCTTTCACATCCTCATCCTTTCTTGAGAGTGCATCTACCACAACATTTTGCTTCCATTTTTTGTAGATGATTTCAAAGTCATAGCTTAACATCTTTGTGAGCCATTTTTATTGCTCTTCTGAAGATAATCTTTGTTCCAAAAAGTATTTAAGACTACCATGATCTGTTTTTACCTTGAAATATCTTCCCATTAGGTAGGGTTTCCATTTCTTAAGTGCATGTAGTATTCCTAACATTTCCTTATCATAAATAGATTTGTGTAAATAGTTTCCTTTGATTGGGTGACTTTCAAAAGCAATTGGTCTTTGTTCTTGCATTAAGATAGCACCAATTCCATTTCTTGAGGCATAACATTCCACAATAAAGGCTTTTGTGATGTTCGGTGTAGCTAAGACTGGTGCTTGGCACATTTCCTCTTTAAGATGTTCAAAGGCCTTCCTTACTTCCGGAGTCCATGAGAATGCATCTTTCTTCAATAATGTTGTTTGAGGTGCTACTATTCTCCCATAATTCTTAACAAACTTGTGATAATACCTTGTCAACCCGGCAAATCCTCGTAGATGCTTTATGGATGTGGGGATTTTCCATTCCTTAATGGTTTTAGTTTTGCTAGGGTCTACTTTAACACCTTCATGAGATACAATATGACCCAGATATTCCACCTCTTGTACTCCAAAGAAATATTTGGACATTTTTGTATATAATTGTTTCTCCTCCAATAGTTTGAGCACCATGGAAACATGTTGGACAGGATCCTTCCAAGACTTGTTGTAGATTATTATATCAACAAACAATACTAACAAAAATTTTCTAAGGAAGGGTTTGAAAATGGAATTCATCAAACCTTGAAATGTAGAAGGTACATTAGTAAGGCCAAAATGCATGACCAAAAATTCATAATGACCCTCATTAGTTCTAAATGCTATTTTTGGAATGTCTTCAGTCTTGATTCTAATTTGATGATATCTTGAATGAAGATCCAACTTGCAGAAGTAAATTGATCCATGCAATTCATCCAGTAATTCATCAATGATAACAGTGGGAAATTTATCTTTAATAATGAGCTTGTTGAGCTCCCTATAATCTGGACACATGCGCCATGATCCATCCTTCTTTTGAACCAATACTACTGGAGTAGAGAAAGAAATTTGAATAGGTTGAATTATACCAGCCTCTAGCATTTCTGCAACCATACGTTCAATTTCACTCTTTTGGACATAGGGATATCTATAAGGCCTGATGTTTGGAGGAACACTTCCTCGAATCAAATTGATAGCGTGATCATGATCACGAGTAGGTGGGAGGCCTTTGGGAGTCTCAAATACCTTGGAATGATTGTCCAATACTTTTTGGAGATATAGAGAAATGGATGATTTCGATGTGGGAACCTCTAATGAACATAATTGTGCAATTATGCCTCATTTTCTTTCTTTAGAAGCTTTGTCATTCCATTAGAGCTAATTATCTTTCCCAGTTTCCCTATGATAACCCTTAATTCAGTTTCCTTTCTTTCTGAAGAGAATTTCATGAAACTGTCTTGAAAATTAAAAGCTATTGTACCCAAGGATTGTAGCTATTGGACTCCTAGTACAACATTGGAACCACCCATTGGAATGGAAAGAATTGGGCTATTCAATAAATATTATCCAATGGATAGCTTGATATTATGGCACTTTCCTAAGAAATTTATGGTTCCTCCACTTGTAACCGTCACTTGACACTCTGGTGTTGGATATAGGAAGAATTTCAATTCTTTGGCTATCTGATAATGAATAAAATTATGGGTACTTCTTAAATCAATCAAAACTATTACCTTTTTCTTCTTGATATGCCCTTCTATCTTGATAGTTTGAGGAGTGGTAATTCCATCCAATGCATTACAAGATATGGTCGGATTCATTTCTTCTTTTTCTAGGGTTTTTTTCTATTGTATATCCTCTTCTTTTGATGTTTCTTTTTCCTTTTCTTCCTCCTCTTCACAATCTATGTAAAATAATTTCTTCTCGGCACACTTATGACTTTAGCATATTTGCTATCACAACTGTAACAAAGCCCCTTTTCACTTTTTTCTTCCAATTGTTGTGGTGTCAACCTTGTAGGTTGTGGATGGCTAGGGGCAGCAACAGTTCCATCTTTATGATTGTGAGTGGTAGGCTTCCTTGTTGCCATAATTTTGCTTTCCATTTTTCTTGCCAACCTAAATTCCTTCTCTAATGAATCTGGTTCCCAAAGGCAAACCTCATGTTGGATGTTATCTTTTAAATTCCCTATGAACATATAAATCATATGCTCCTCTGGAATATATTTTATCCTTATATTCAATTTTTGGAAGTCCTCAATGTGCTCCATCTTTCAACCCTTTTGTTTGAGATTCATCAATTGGATAAAAAAATGTTTCTTTTTGTATCCTCATAATGTTTTATCATTTCATCTGTAAAAATAGCCCAAGTGACATTTTTTTTATGAGATAAAATCCACCGATACCATACAAATTTATTTGGTTCCAAATATAAAGTTGCAATGCATAGCTTTTGTGTGTTTTGCACATTATGGAGATCGAAAAATTACTCCATCTGTAGTATCCATGTTCTAGGATCCTTACCACCAAACTTCTTCATATCGATATTTGGAACATAGTGGTTCTTCGATCCAACATTAGATTCTATGAAATCATGATTAACATTTAGTTTGTTCTCATCATGAGTTTCCTTTACTACCCTTTCGCCATTAGTAAGCATTTATTGAAGAAACTTTATCAAATCTCTCTTGAAATCATCCATCTTAGTTTCCATGCTCTCCATCTTAGCTTTCAAATCATCCATCTTAGCTACCATGCCATTCATCTTAGTTTCCATGCCACTCATCTTAGCTTCTACACCTTTCTTTAAACCATCCATATTGGCTTCCACATCTTTCTTTAAACCATCCATCTTAGCTTCTATGTCTTTCTTTAAGTCATCCATCTTAGCTTTTGTTGCTTTTTGTGCGAGTGACATTTGTTGTACTTGGTCTTGTAATTTTGATATATCATGTTGCATTTCTTCCTCTTCTTCATGAGTCATGCTAGAGCTTTCAGGTTTCTTACTATTTGTTTCCATTTTCTTTCTTCAGGGCATCAATTATCGATAATAATGCTTCACTATGTCCTTTGAATTCCTTCAAACTAATTTTTCAAACCAATTTTATGCAAAAATTGAAAAAAAAAACTGCACACCTTTTTTTTTCACTTTGTAGGAGCCTGATATTGAATCTGATGTATTTCTATGATTTTAGCTCTTCTAGTTCTGAAATCATGACCTATCATAGCCCTTTGTACCATCTTTCCAATGCCACTAGTTTGATCGAAATTGGATTCTCTAAAAAATATTTATGCACAATCTCCCAAGATTGCCTGATTATATACCTTTTCAGAAGAGCAAACATGTATGAAGTTCCATGTGTCACTATTTTGACCTTTGGATCTGAAAAATATATACAAGAAACTAATGTCCGTCCTCTTTTGTAACTTCTAACAAAATTTCAATCTGATGCTTAGAGAGATAGTTATGACGATTTTCCCATGGTGGCCTATTTGGAATGTAATTCAGGGGTCTGCGAAAACCCTAACTTCCTTAGACTATATATTTGAAAATACAGTGAGACAAGATCTAAAATTTGGAGCCAAGGTTTAGACCTATTTCTTCTAAAATGGTTTTTTTTTTTAGTTTTTGAAACTTTGCAGCAAAATAGTTATAGTGAAAATCCCACGATGACCTATTTTATCTTAAATTCTGGAGCTTCCAAACACCCTATAGTGACACAAGCTCTAAAATTTGGACTCGAGCTTCAGCACGATTTCATATCAAATGGGTTTTTTTTCTTGACTGAAACATTGCAGAAATAAAGTTCTAAAAATGCCACGATGACCTATTTGGAGCACCAAAACCCTAGAATCCAAATCTCTGATACCAAATGTTAGGAAACTAGCTCACAAAAAGATAAAAATATAGATCAACGTCTTATAATTTAGCCTCTTTGAGGGGGCAATACAATAGTAATGGGGGAATCACTAGTATTATAGGGACATAACAAAATTCTAGAATCAACTTGGATTACAATGCAACCAACTGCATGATCCCAAATATTTTCACTATAGCCTCGATTGGGAAAGTGAAGATATATTGCTCCATCACCCCTTTTCATTGCTCCATATTTTTCCTCTTGATTATCTACTCTAACTAGCAGTACTTTTACACCTAGGAAATGTCAAGGATATTTTCATAGGAATCTCACATTTTATATAGTAAATAAAATACTAAACTATATATTAAAACATATTGAAGAAAATTCTAAAAATCCTCTTCGGTCAGTTATGGTTAAGTAGTTAAATCTAAGCACTTTCAGTGGAAAAAACCAAGTTCAAAACTACCCGAAGACATTTACTGAATTAATGTGGCTAATGGGGTTATCTACCCCATCCAAAAGTGGGTGGAAGTCCTGGCAACTTTGATGGACCATGATTGTGGCTTATCGAGAAAATGTGAAAGTAGTAAATGAATTTAATGGAAGAGACACCCCTTGGCCATGGCCTCTAAGAAAAGGTAGAGCCCGACTCATTAATAAAGGGCCAATTTTCAACTGCAAAAAGGAATATCATAAGATCTTGAACTGGATGGAAAAATACCTTTGTTATTGTAGTTTTCATGTCATGCATTGAGTGTGTTGCCTCGCATGATTCAAATAAATATGATTCTTTAGACTTTTCTATGGCACCTACATACACCTATGCAAAATTACATTAAATCAGCTTTGAATATCAGATGGAAATAAAGCTAAAATATCAACTATCGTGTTAATATCAATCCCAACAAAAGATTATTCTTGGCTAAAAATGAATGTGTTACACACCCTTTTAGGCTATATAGCTACATCCAATTATTAATAGTATTGCATGTTAGGATATTTTGACACATAGGAAATAGTTAAGTATAACATGGTCTAGTTTATATTTAGGTAAAGTGTGTTTCTTCAGTATGCACTTTTTGTAACTTACAATCCGATAGTCATGATATGTTCTAGACATGAAGTGATCTAATGGTTCATTTTCTCCTTGGTATTACTTACACTTGATGTGTGGCTTAACACTCAATTGGTCCATGCTATCTATTTAAAGAGCATGGAGGGTCATTTGTAAGGTGAATGTGCATGAGAGAAGATTATGTAAATTTTCTTTATTTTACATTAATAAATTTCCTAAAGTGACTGTGTTGGCTCAAGTTGTGGACTATTTCCCTCTTTGATGGTTTTAACCATGTCAAGAATATTGGTGTACTAATCTATGATCTGTTTGTGAGTGGTGTCCTTTTGTGTTCTATATGAGGAAATTACCCTGTAAATTCGTACATGGTATCAGAGCTATTTGAGGGCCGCATCCATTAATGATGCAAATATGAAGCCAGTACAACTGCAGTCGATTGTCGTTTCATAGATCTACTATTTATGACCACTTTCGAGCTGAGAGGAATGATCTATTGTGTTAGGAGCATCTCTTCCAGTGAGAAACTCCTTTTGTTTAAAAAAAAAGGTTTTCGATAGACCTCGCTGTGTCATTTTTAAGATTTGGAGGTATACAAACTTTATTTGCAATTTTAGTTATTTATCTCTCTATTTATTTCAGATTATTTATCTCCTTGTCTTTTATTACCGGATCCATACCTTTCATTTTTGTGTATGCTCTTTTCCCCGCTACTCTGTGCGAACTGGGAAAATCAGAAATGAAAAATAAGAATTTTTATCAGTCGTATGCTCTATTCCGCTACGCTTTAATGTGATCTTGGAAAATTAGAATCATTTAGGAAAATATTTAGTTTCTGGTGAAATATAACATCAAGTTGTAAGGTTTGCTTTTCTTTGCATGCCCATTTTTCTCAAGTAATCATGCACTCTAAATATTCCATGACTAAAAAATAATAATAAATAATAATAAATAAAAAAATAAAAACACGATATTTTCCAAAAAATTACTAATCTTTTAAACTAGCTTACTTTGTCCAAAGTTACTTTATGAGAATAGAGCTCTTGGGTTCAAGTGTTTCTTTTTTTTGAGTTACTTTTTCAAGAAACACATGTACCTTATGTTTTAAAGTCTTATCACCCATTATAAAAAGTGTGTCACTTATAATTCTAAATTCTCTTTATCATTTATTTAAGTTACAATTTAGTGGGTAGCTCATAAAGTACCATTGTAGAAGTGAATTTCATTTATTTATAAAAGTGGGTCACATAATTATTTTTTAAAGGTGAGCTAATTAGATTAAGTTTGGGGGGGGGGGGGTGGGGTGGGTGCTGGATATTCTTTTTAAATATAACATTATCATTCACTTAAACACATTCATGTACTTCGTTGACATCTTCAATGACCTTTATTCAAAAAACCATAACTTCTTTATCCAGAAGCCATTTTTTTTAATCGACCTAATTTTTCAAGATCTTTCCATTGGAACACTTAGTTTCAACATATACAACTTTAGTTTTTGTTAAAATGGAAATTGCATGCCAATTTATTATTGATAGCACCAACTACTTCTAATGGTTTTCGTACATTGACAATTTACTTAGAAGCAAAGGTATTTATAGAATAGCCTTATGCCTAGAGGTTAAACCTAAAGATGAAGATAAACAAACCAAATGGGGAAGTAGACAAGATCAAGCACATGGGTTGATAGGGATGTCTATTTCTCTAGACCTTAGATTCGATATCACAGAACCTGATACCCTTGATGAAGAAACTAAATAACTTAATAAAGTTTTTGGAATTAAAAATGAAATTAGAGCCCATCAACTCGAAAATTAGTTGCTTATGTTTGACCCGAATAATTTTTCTTCCATTGAATATTTTTTGTCAATGTTCAAAACCCTTGGACTTCTCTTGGAAGGCGTTAAGGTTAAGAAAGATAATGGTAGCCTTATCTCTTCCATTTTCACTAAGTTGGGACCATCCTACTCTATGTTTCTTTAATAAGAGAACAAGAAAAAATATTACATCTTGGTATTCTTAATATTGGAAACTCTTCTAACAAATCCTTAGTAGCCTAGTAGCAACCAAATTCAAAGAATCCTATGAAACAACATCCTAAAAAGAATGGTCCTAAACCAAACAAGGGTCCTAATTAGTTTTAGTCTCAAAATGAAAAATCAATTGAACAAAATGATAAGGCAAATAAAAACAAAGGGAAGAAGAATGATAGAGATTTCAACTTTTCTAATCGTGATGGCCACTTAGAATCCAAACACTTTAAAAAGATGGAAGCCTTGGAAGAAACAATGAAGAACAATAACATCCATTTGGAGCAGTCTTCAACTTCAACTTCATCTTCAGTAATAACACTTTCTACATGTGGTTGTCAAACATCTCGGTCTCATTATGCACTAGATGTATCTTCTTATTCTCATTCTAATGAGTGGCTCATTGATTTTGGAGCTTCTTCTCTCATGGCAGTAAACAAAGCCATGTTTTCTTCTTTCAATGATTGTAACACCAAAAATATATATGTTGGTGATGATAGATTTCTTAGTGTTGTAGCGACTAGAAATATTCATCTAGACAATGGTAAATTTAATGATGTATTATGTGTTCCTACCTTATCGTGCAACATTCTATCTGTATATCAGATAACTCATTCAGGTGAAGGTAAAACTATTTAATTTTCACATCATGATGTTGTAATTAAGGACCTCAAATATTCTAGACTAATTTTAGCCACTGGTATTACTAATGATTTTGCAATGTTGTATAATTTTAACAACTTTGGGTCATCAACTCTTCCCTTGGTATTTTTTTCTCATAATGATGAAGTGAGCAATCTTTGGCATGAGCAATTTGGTCACTTAAACTATCGATCCCTTCAAAATATATGTAAGGAAAATATGGTGATAGGTCTTCCTATGGTATCATGCAGAAATGGTGTTTTTTTTAGATGTGTACTCACTAAAAATCATCTGGATAGTTTTGAAAAATGTACCTCTTGGCACACCTCAACCCCTGTACAACTTGTGCATAGTGATTTTGTGGTCCACTTCTAGTTGTTTCACTCTTTGTCTACAAGCATTTCTTAACTCTCATTGATGATTTCTCTAGACACACTTGAGTATACTTATTAAAACTCAAGAGTGAAGTCTTTAGCATCTTCTTGGCCTTTAAGGCATTTGTTGAGAAACAATCTGGACATCAAATTCTTAAGCTAAGATTTGGTAATTGTGGAGAATATGTTAACAAAAAATTCATCAAAGTTTCCACTGAAAATGGAATTCAATTGCAACATATTGTTCCATATACTCCACAACAAAATGGTGTAGCTTAATTGAAGAATCACACCTTAAAGGAAATGGATAATTGTATGCTTTAATATAAAGGGCTTAGCCTTAACTTTTGGAAAGAAGTAATTAACTATGAAAATTACATAGTAAATCACACTCCTACTAAGGTTTCAAAGAATATCACTCCAGAAGAAGAATGGGGCTCAATTAAACCAGATGTAAGTCACTTTCCTATTTTTTGAAGTGAAGAATGGACCCATATTCTTGACGAGAAACATAAATCCGTAAAACCTAACAGTGAAAAATGTATTTTTGCTGGATATTTTGAATATGTCAAAGGAAATAGACTTCTTCCACCTAAATCTAAAAATGATATCATTAGAAGAGATGTAAAGTTTTTTGAAAATATATTGGCCTACGCACCTAGTTCAGCAGATGTGCCACCTCTCTCTATCTCTTCTACTTCTGAAAATATTTCTTCTTCAGATGATGACAGCGAGGATGACAATCCTTCCCCACCTTCTTGGAATCCTTCTTTAGCTCCTCAGCTTCCAAAATTGATCCATGCTACTTGGGATGTAGCAGGTTCTCCTACAAGTGATCCTACAAATCAATGATGTACACATTCTCAGTTTCATAGAGCCTCTTCTTTAATGGCTCAAGCTTCAGCAAATTATGATCCTGACACCTTCTAAGAAGATTCAGGCCATCTATATTGTGACGCAACTATGAATGAATAATATCATTCATTATTGGCAATTGATACATGGGATCTTGTTCCTCTTCCAAAGGGACAAAAAATTGTTAGATGGAAATGGGTTTATAGAACTAAGTTTGGACCAGATGGAAAATTTGATTAACACAAAGCTCGTCTTGTTGCTAAGTTTTTTTCAGAAGTTGAAGGCGTTGATTATATTGAAACCTTCTCCCCTATTTCCAAAATGAACTCTATCCACCTTGTCCTTTCCCTTGCTTCCTCTTTCAAATGGCAAGTCCATCAAATGGATGTTAAATCTAACTTCTTGCATGGGGACTTGCATTGAATAATCTATATGGAACAACCTTCTATATTTATACAAATATACTCCAGCCTTGTATATCAGCTTAAGAAATCCCTTTATGGTCTTAAGCAAGCCCCTCGGGGTTCATATGCTAAAATAAATAGCTTTCTTTTAGATACTAGCTTTTCTAGGTGTCATTCTGACAATATTGTCTACACCAAGAAAGTGGGTAAGTATCTTATCATTCTTTTTATTCATGTTGATGATCTTATCCTTACTGGTGGTGATTGCAACCTTATAAACCATGTGAATTTAAACCTTGAAAGGTAATTTGAAATGACATAATTAGGACACTTAGATTATTTTCTTGGTCTTCAAGTCTTGTAATCCAAGGAAGGTATTTCCCTTTCCCAATACAACTATGCTTGTGATATTATATGCCACTTTCACATGGATGATTGTAAGCCAACCCATTTTCCCTTTTAGTGGGGAGCCAAACTTTCAGTCACTTGTACTTCCCCTGAATTTGATGCTACCTTATACTTTCATCTTGTAGGAAAACTTTTGTATTTGACCCACACTCATCTTGAGCTTTCCTTTGTTTTTGGCCTTATTGCTCAGTTTTTATGAAAAACCCACATGAAAGTCATTGAAAGAAGCTAAAATAATACATTGTTATGTTCTATGTACAGTTCAGTTTGGGATTCATTATAGTGCAGAAGCATCTCCTTTATTGGTTGGTTTCAATGATTCTGATTGGGTTGGTAACCCTGATGATCCAAAGTCTACTCCAGGTTATGTTTTCACTCTTGGTTCTAGACCTATTATATGGGATTGAAAGAAACAAAGTGTCATTTCTCTTCCTTTAGTAGAAGTAGAGTATCATGCAATTGTAGAAGCTAGTAAGGAATCCCTATGGCTTTGTCAGATCCTCTTAGAGTTTGGCTTTCAGTAGCAGCGTCTGACCACACTTTGGTGTGATAATCAAAGTTCCATTCGACTATGCAAAGATCTAGTCCAACATCAACACATAAAACACATTGAACTACACATGCGCTTCATCACAAAGCTCATTCATGACCATGTTCTTGAAGTGCAATATTGTTCAACCAATGATCAAGTTGCAGGAATTTCTACAAAGGCTCTTACAAAGGTGAAGTTTAATAAACTTCGATTTATGATGGAGATCAAGAAGTTGTCACTAAGGAGGAATAAGCTCTAATGCCTCCTTCCTTCAACCATTATGTCATATTTGTACATCCTTAGATCTTATCCCAAGTTGTTTTTAAGGGGGGATGTTAGGATATCCTCACACTTAGGAAATACTTTAGCATAACTTGTTCCAGTGTAGAGTTAGGTAAAGTGTGTTTCTTTAGTATGTACTTTTTGTAACCTACAATCTGATGGTCATGATATGTTCTAGACATGAAGTGATCCAATGGTTCATTCTATCCTTGGTATTACCAACACTTGATCCATGGCTTAGCACCCGATTAGTCCATGATATCTATTTAAAGAGCATGGAGCATCATTTGTAAGGTGAATGTTCATGAGAGAAGCTTACATAAATTTTCTTTGTTTTACATTAATAAATCTCCTAAAGTGGTCATGGTTGCTTAAGCCATGGACTGTTTCCCTCTTTAATGGCTTTAACCATGTCAAGAATACTGTTGTACTGATCTATGTTCTGTTTGTGATTGGTGTCCTTTGGTGTTCTATCTGAGGAACTTACCCTGTAAATTCCTACAGTGCTAGTTGTTTTTCTTGCAGATAAAAAAGAAAACCAATTCGATCATTTGAAGGGTGAGCATTGATGCTAACAGATATCTAGGGAGAATTTGGGTAGGCCAACACACCCAGAATAACTTTTTCTTCATCAAATAAGCCCAAGGCTACAAAATATTGGTCTCCTCTAAGAAATCTGCAAAATAGGTTGTTCTTCTTAATCAAAATTGCAAAAGACTGTAACATGAAAAAGTGTTGGAAATGTGCAATGGCTGACATATTGTTGCACATTAAAAATTGGAATAAGAAATGTACACCAATTGTAGAAGGTTCACTAGAAATGAATTATGACATTGAGAGAAGCTAGGTGCCTTCTATATCCTAGTGGGTATGAGATTATAACATCCATGGGTAACACCTGTCAATTAAAACAAAAAAATAAAATTAAAGTTCATAAAGTAAAAAGGAAAATTAAAATAAAACACCAAAAATATATTTATGTGTGTGTATAGATCAATGTTTTCAAATTTAGAATCGGTCAAGTGTCAAGTTGGACTCCAACTCAAACTCAGACTTGGAATCAGTCATGGGTGAACTTGGACTCCCACTCAGACTCAGTTGACTCAACATGAACTAATTTCAATGAATTGGTTTACTAAAAAATACTAAAAGTACTTAGGTACTGATTAAAAATCATTTTTAAAGATTCCAAGCCATTAGAGATAAAATATATAAAGTTTTCTCATGCACGTACCATATAGAGTTTGAATATCTCACAAAATTTTAAAATGGCACTAAGCACTATACATGTCAACAAAAAAAACATAATTATTGATTAATGGGGTTTTAAATTCCCTCTAGACTCTAAAATATGAAAAACATACGACAACCATCTCTTGTTCCCTAGCCTTGTCTTCATTAAATTTCACAAGTTGATTTTGTAGTTCCAATCTAATTTTTCTACTCTCCTCTAATGGGGCTATGCCTAGGGAAACTTAGCCTCTTATACTAGACAATAATTCCTCCATATAGTCTCCCCCACCCGCTAATGTGTTTATCACAATAAAATACCCTTCAACAAGATCAGCGTGGATCCATCTACGGTCTTTGAATCTTGGGGGCGTGGTAAAATTCCAATCTACAAATTCAAATATGCAACATTGAAAACCCTATCTTAAGTTCTAATTATGCAAATTTCATACTGAAATATTTGAAGTTCGAATTTGTAATGGGTTGAAAGTATGAAATTTATAGTATACCTAGCTCGGACAAATCACTATTATTCAACATTGCTCTAAAACTCCACATGAGCATTAAGAGAGGTCTAATGCAAATGGAGTGGTGGGGCGAGTCTGTTTACTTGGTTGACTAGGGTCCATTTGCAGCCAGACTGGTTGAGCCATGCTTTGACTGCTTTAGCACCAACTGGGCCTCTAAACTAAATATATGGCCAAGTTGATATGGTTGAGAGTCAACTCATCCAATTTAACCAAGTCAAAGTTGACTTGGACTACTTTTAAAAATTGATATATAGAGAAATACATTCTAGCACAAATCCATCTTAACTCTAGATATTTGAAGCATAAAGATATTTTCATTTAAAATCCTTTTTGGTCCCACCTAGTCCTAAACAATCCACAATTATGATGGAGCTATGCGGTTTGATTAGTTGATGAAATTAGGCAACATATAATAGACATTGATTCATAGGAAATTAGTGAAAGTTGAATAATAAGAACTAAGAAGGGGAATAGAGAGCAAGTAGACAAGAAGAGAAAATATGGTTTGGTGACCAAAAGAAAATATGCAACCACTATTACAAAATAAAAGGTAAGGACTTACAATCTTGATAAATCACATTTAGGTGCCTGTCACATTCTCTTGCCAAAACCCAGTGCCAACCATGGTTTCCTCCTGTAGATTAACCTCTATCTATCATTGCCAGCGCATCTCCTTTTGTTAATGGAGAAATATCATAGGTACCATCATTAGAAATGTTGTAATTTACAAGTGTTGTAATGTGTTCCACCATATCTTGTGCATAATTCTTTTGTAAATCTCCTGAATCCTAATAGCAATACACATATTTTAAGTATATTATTTGCAACCTAAAAAAAAAAAAGTTTGTATGATGAATCAAGAAATGAACATAATTGTTCTTATTTTTAATAGAAATATGAAAAAATTTCTTTTCCATAGGAAAACATTTGGAAAACAAACATTGTTGCAATCTAAAAGAATGCACTAATATATTCAAACATCAATACCACTTCTCCAACCATGGAAAATGATCTTGAGGGTAGTTCCCCTACAAGTACAAAGCTAACTAAAGCCTGAGAACATGAGATTATTTAACAATAAAATATCTATTAAATTCAACTCTCATATATGATAGAAAAATATATCGAACCCCTGTATTAACAACTGATATGAAAAATGTGAGAATATAATAAATACAAATGTTTCATCAAAATTCAGCATCTTATAACAACATTTGATGTTCACAATCTCAATTGGCAGTCAAATACAAACTTTAGAAAGAAACAAGTACATAAAACTCCTTTTCATACAACTCAAAGAAATAAATTATTGATCATTATAGTCAAACCTACGGATCTTCATCATTTATATTCTTCTTTACAAATTTACAAAGCATTTCAATAAGAACTTGTTATCTAGCATATTCAGAAATTTAGATAGGAACTACCTTCTAACTATGGTAGATTGATATCACAACAAACACCATAATTTTCAAGATAGACAATTTGTGTTCTAGAAAAGGTAGCAAAACAATTATTTCTGAGGGTATTTTCCCTTTTTCATTTTGGGATCAACTATTAAATATGCTTCGATTCCTTGAAAAAAATGTGTCTTGTATGGAGATGTTTATAAGGACATGGATAATAGGCTCAAAAGAGTTCAATACATCATCAGATATTACAACCCACTAATCAAATCAAGAAAAGAGATGTCAAGAGATAAGGAAAATTGAACTTGCATTTGCGTACTTTGGAATATGCATAAGTATGGCATATTATGATGAGTACTATTTCATTCATTTTGAAGATAAGTGACTAATCATCTACAAGAATCCTGAGGCGACTTAGAGAAATAGAGCAGATATTGCTAAATATTGTCCCAAGTGACACCTTCATATTTTGGAATCAGGTTGCTATATTTATTGTTATAACTAGCTCACTTGAAGATGTGTAAGTTGTGGTTACATGCTAAGGATTGGGCCAAAATCATGGTATTGGAATTATAGGGTTGTAGAACTCATCAATTTGAAATTGATTTAGATTTGAGTTTTTAAGAAGTTGATAAGCTATTTAGCAAATATAAAAAACTATAGCACTTATCGGTTAATTCAATCCTACCACCTAAAATGAGGAAATAGATGCACAATCTGGATTCCTAGAAGGTATAGATTAAAATCTATTTTCAAATTCCACAGAAACAACGAAATTGTATGTATGTATACACACATATTACCCATAGTTCCCAAAAAAAATGAGGGAAAATATAGTTTTTTGTTCAATCAAAGATCACAAATCAATTGTATACAATATTACAAGAAAGAAGGTAGAACACAGTTAGTTTTGAAGATAATTTTCTTTCACATAAAAATATTGTTGCTTAATTTTATTTTATTTTGAAACTTTTTTCCAGTTTCATTCCATGGGGCTCACCCAAATTTCTAGGCAGATGTAAAAAAATAAGTTAAATAGGAATTTTCAGAAAGGGAAATGCTAGTGAATATAAATCCTTTGAGTCATAGTTGTGCTCCATTGTTTTCCCTTGGAAAATTAGGCCCATGAATTTTCAATGAGATAATTACCACCTACCACTGGGAGTATTGTGCATGTTCAAAACTGATCCATCATATCATGTTAAAGCTAGATTTGTTTTTTCAAATCCTACAATTAATAGAGACAACATCATGAACAACTAGCTTTTCTCTCTCAAGTTCTCTTTTCTTAGGGACAGCCATGACTTCCCTAAGGAGGGGTACCTCCCTCTCCTCCTCTGATCTAGCCTTGGAGGCAACCATAAAGGATTTCAAATATCTCGTGGCAACTTGTTTTTCAAAAGAAAAATATCCATAACATAAGCCAAAGGATGGGTTGTTAATAAATGGAATAAGTGCTTAAAGTCATTCCATCCACCCAAGGAGAAAAGAACTTCATTGTTACCTCTAGAATGCGTGCTTCAAAAATAACTTCAATTATAAACTACAAACCCCAAAGTTACTTGAGCATAACACACATTGAAACCTTAAGGTTAGATCTCCTTGAACACAAGGGAGGAATCCCTAAGAATCCTACATAATTTTCCTTTAAATGCTAAAAAAATTGACTTGCAAAATGATATTTTTTTTGTAATTTTAGATTTAAAATGGAAATTTGAGCAAGTTCTAGTGCCTAGTCCCTAGGATATAGACTCTAGGCAACAAAAATAACTTGAAAAATGATGAATAAGATGTGAGTCATGAGAAAACAACCAAATATCAAGTGTTATCAGTCAAGAATAGATCAAATAAATATGTAACAATGGTATCTCCTAATAGATGGAATAGATGAAGACAATTTTCTCCTCCAACTTGATCTCTTATAAGTGACAAAGCTAAAAATTCCTTTCGAGCTATGTGATGTGGTGAGCTATCTCAAACCAACACTAGTGGGAGCACACTCTGAATGAACCCAGGGGAATCCTAAGGTTGTGCATCCAATGTTTATTCGTATAGATAGGCCTAACAATAAGACTCACTTAGCTACATAAAGCACTCAAAATAGTAAAATGACATGTTCAAGCTAACACCCTTAAGGAGGGAAGTCCAAGTGATTTGGACGTAGCTTGTAGATATCCCCTCTGATCTCCTAGGTTAATTCTTATTTTTATAGTATGAGCTCACCTAGAGTGTCTAAAAATTACCTAAAAAGGGAAAGTCGATTGATAGAAATGGCCACTAACTTAAGCAATTATGAATAACCCACAACAATTACACCAAGAGGTGGGAGGTCTATTAAAGCAATACCATGAACTCCACCTAGATGATAGGCTATGGAATTGCATGTTTGTAGAAGATGAAGAAGTGTAGTATAATGGTTTAGAATGTCTCTATCCTAACACAATTAACCCAAAGGATGCCATGTCCCCACACCTTGAAGCCATAAAGGGTCATGGATTTGATGGTCATGTCCAAAGTGGTGCATCTTGAACAAGATGTCCTAAAACACTATCTCCTGAGCCAAGCAAGACATATTCCTTATTAAGTTTGGAATAGAAAGCATGCCTCAATCTAAACTATACTCTCAATACCTCAACCCCAAGTATGTGTAGGTTGTAGGAATCTCAATCCCATCCCTCCAAAGTAAAAAATGGTAGTCAAAGAAAGACTGTTGAGACATGTTGATGATCGTAACCTTACTCTTGAACACAAATCTATATTGACTTGATGGTTTTCTTGCAAGCCTCACTTTGGTACTTTCTATTTCTATTTAGAAAGTTCAAATAACTAGAAGAATAATTATGTTTCCCTCCTCTTATCATAATGACACTACTCTTTCAAAGGAAAAATTTCCAACATACAATTGGGTTATAGTTGTCTTCTAGTTATCACCTGGATCTGGAGAAAGAGAGAATATAGTGTAAATACATAAGCAATCCAGAAACATGGCCTATTTGAATTATGATTTATGCC